>JAHNEJ010003570.1:0-259017 GCA_022559845.1 Amorphophallus konjac | reverse complement strand
GCTTCGCCTTTGCTAGTCCTTAAATTTTGAGGATGAAATTTCTTAAAGGAGGGGAGGATGTAATGCCCTGGATCCTTGGTAGGTCTTGTTGGATCTTCACTGGATCTTTTGGATTTGTTTTGGTGAGTTTCGTTTCGCTTTGGTTGCTTCCGAGTTGAGTTTTACGATCCGTGTGGGTTTTTCTCTCGTACTAGTTACGGAACCCTACGGTGAGTTTACTTGTCAGTTCCTCGACTCGTGGATGCTGCAGCGACGATGAACTCTTCGAGCCGGTCGTTTCGACTATTTTTGCGTATTTTTCGGAGAGAGGGCCAGAAATCTGATTTTTTGGAAATTAGGATAATTCCTAATTTCTTTTCCTTTTTCTTTTCCTTCCTCTCTCTTTCCTTCTCATTTTGCCGCCGCCATCTCTCTCTCCCGTTTTCTATCCTCTCGAGCCTCCTCGGCTCCGGCTGTAGACGGGGTACCTAGCGGCACGTGTTGGGGATGCTGTGGAGCTGGCGGGGTGCGCGACGGGATGAGGATCGAGATGGATTTGACGCGATCCCGAACGGTGGATTCAAAGCCGATCTTTGAGCTCATGGCGTGGTTTTTGGCACGGTTTAGTCCCTTCGGGGCACGGTTTCATCGGTGGAGGTAGGGTGATGGTTCCTCACTTCCTCCTCTCCGTTTTCCCTACCCTTGCACATCGTTTGGCGCGAAAACGGCCGAGTTTGGGCTTGTTTAGCCTAAACCGTGATTTTCAGGTTTTGTAGGGTTCGCCGGAGAACGGCAACCATTTGTAGCTCGGTTAGTGTTGAACTGACCGTTGGGATGTTGATCCCATTCATGCTAGTTTCGTGTTGATTGGTCATTCGAGGCCGTGGTAGGAGCCCGGGAACCTCGTTGACTCGTTTAGGGTGGATTTGTTAAGAATCGCCCCGATCTTGTGTTTTTGTGTTTGCATGTGGGATTTTTAGCCTTCTAATGTTATTTTTCATCGTCGAGGGTTGTTTCCCCGGCGCTTCGGCGTGAATGGGGCGTGGAACGGGTCGATTTGGCCAACCATCTATTTTTCCGCCATGACTGGTGTGACGGTCGTTCCAGGGACCGTCACAGTCCCTGACGGCCCCACGACGGACCGTCACAGCGTCTGGGTGATTTTTAGTTCTTGGTGGTTTTGAGGGTGTGACGGCCCTGGGGTGGCGCGTCACAGCCTTTTGACGCGTCCGGTGTGACGGGTTACGCCTATCTTGTCATTTAGTGCTTTGGTTAAGTCAGTTCCCCTGACGCGCCTGCCCCTGAGCATCAGGTGGGAGTAACGCGCCCGGTGTAGGCCGTTACGTTCTATTTGACTTCGTGTTTGACCGTGAGTCGGTTTGTGTAACGGTGGTGTCCCCGTGCGTCACAGCGTCATAACGCGCCTGCCCCAGGCCGTTACATGCTGTTTGGGTGAGTGTGGGTGGCTATGTCGTTGGATTTAACGGCCGTGCCCCCATGCGTTAGGTGTCTGTAACGCGTTCGTGATGGACCGTTATGTGCCTGTCGGCCAGTGGTTTTCTTGACTTGAGCATGTTGGCCCTGACGCGTCTGCCTTGCGGCGTTAGGCTGTGTAACGCGCCTGGTCTAGCGCGTTACGTGGTTCAGGTGTCATTTTGAGTTGAGGTTTGTTGGCCCTGACGGCCCGGGTCGGGCGCGTCAGAGCGGTGTAATGCGCCTGGTGTAGGCCGTTACGTGCCTTGTGTGTTCTAGAGGTTGGTTAGGGCGGTGTGTGTGATGGCTCTCCTCCTGACCGTCACGTGATTGTGACGCGTCTGCTTTAGACCGTCATGGTTGGAATGTAACGGCCAGCTCCAGACCGTCACATTCGTGTAACGGTCTAGGGGTGGTGCGTTACAGTCCTTCTGCTCCGATTTCCGTTGTTTTGGTTTTTGCTTGTCTTGGCTTGTCCTTGTGGTCTGCCCGCTGTCCCGTGGAGGTCTCCTGATGTCCTATGAGGGCTAAGACTACGTTGTGAGGTGGCCAGGAGTCTTCTTGCTTGAGGTAGGATTCTCTTTCCTACTGTTGAGTCGTCGTCGTTGGTTCTAGTCAACCCGGGGTGACCAGTGGTTGATAGGCGACCTTGTGTGGGTGTCTTGGCGGTTCTGTCCAGTCCGAGACACTGGTTCTGGATGCCTCAAGGTGTTGCCTTACCTCGGTCCGTGTGTCCAGGTGTGCTGAGGGTCTCCGGTGTCCCCTCAGGTCTCCGTGAGTCATTTTCTGCGGAGCGTTGTTTCTCGTGGCTTAGGATTAGACCGATTGGCGGCTTGTCCCGCTGTCTGTGACGATGTTGCCCTTGAGTCGTTCGACTCAGGATCGTCACGTGGTAGGTCTAGTTGCCTAGTCCTGAGTCTGTTGGGAGTTGCCGTACTACCGGTGGTGCTTCGTAGTACGTGTGACAGCGTGTCTTCCTGTCAGTACTCTAGCACTTGTGTTCCGGAGTTTTATGTTTTGTACGCCTCCGATTGCTTTTGCCCTAGGCCTTTGAGTGCCGATCCGCCTGGTGGTGGCGGAGGGGTGTTCCCGAGGCACGGTTTGTAAGCTAGTTCTGTCGGCTCCCAGCCAACGGCAGCGTCCTACCGAGGGAGAAAACTAGCTGGAGTACCTGGATTAGGCTAGAGCCAGTGTGTGCACACGTGGTCAGGGGCTTTGGACTTACGTCGACGGGCGTGACCCTGACTGGTTACTTGATGATGTTTGGTTCTGTGCGGGTGTCTGCGACTCTACCGTGGCTTCGGCGGTATTGTAGGCGAGACACATGTGGCGCAGCATAAGACGTCTATGGACGCAGCTGGCCGTTGCTCTGGTGGGGAGGTGCATCCATCTGTGACGCATGGCTCTCCACTGCTCTTCGCATTTCTTACGCGTCGTGACCTTTTCGGGTTGGCCTTTCCGTGGCTGCACCCGAGGTCAGTGTTCTGTCACATGCATGATGTTCTGGTCACGCATGGGATAATGTGCACGACGTTCTAGTAGTGTGTGTGCCGTCGAGTGTGTGGGTCTTTTCTATACCTTTTGTCTGTTCTTGCAAGTCTTTGTCTTAGACCTAGTGTTGGGTCGGCAGATCGGTAACTTCTGACTTTGTTAGATCAGAGTCGCCCTCCTGTCACTGCTTGGAGTAGTTTGGGGTGCCAAGGTTAGTTCGGCCGTCGCTTGTCTGGCGCGGGTTCTTCCCCTTCCTTGCTTGTTCCCTACTCCTACTTCCCGTCTGTTTACTACTGCTTGTAGCGTAGTTTTACAGCTTTGTAGTGTAGTTCCTATTTTGCTACACCTGCTATTTTTGTTGTTGTTGTTCCATTTTACTGTGTGTTTTTCAGTGGGGATCCGCGTGACCCCTACTGTGCCAGTGACACGTGGCTCACCCCTGCTTTTCAGGTGGGGTGATGTCATTCGTTCTGCTTCCGCGTGGTTCCTGGTGCGCGTGCTCGTAGCGTGCTATTGTGGCCAGCTGGTACCTGCGACGGGTCTTCCCCGACTTCTCGATACGTCTTTCCTTTCTGTCGACTGTACTGTGCCAGACTTGTTGTCCTTAGCTTTGGACTGACTCTGGTGGTGTACAATTGTTAAAATTGAACTGTTAATTAAAAAGTAATTTTATTTCTGCTACTTTAGCGAACCGATCTAATGAAATTTAATTGCTCCTGTTATATCTCTGTGGCTTCAATGTACTCTACACATGCCTTTTTCCCTTCGGAGCTTTCCCACTCTTGGGAGGCCTCGTGGGTTCCAAGTGGTATCACGTGTATTCGGTAGTTCTACCGGGTACATCTGGTATCCGGGATCCGGGTCGCTACACCTGTTGTGGCCGTAATGGCCGTTGGGTGTTCGGTGTTCGCCCGTGTGTTGGGCAGTCGTAGGTTGGTGTTCTAGGGCTGTGTTTGTGTGGCAGTGGTCTTCTGGATCATTCAGTTTAGGTGACTGGGTGAGGTCTTTTCCTTGACTGTGATAGTTCCCTAATGACGCAATCTAGAATTGCCAATGTCCTTGTCTCTGGTTGCGTGGCGGCTATTCCTTGACTGCTGGGTCTGCCTAGTGGTTAAATGACGGTCCGTTCTGCCAGAGCGTGGTTTTTGTCGTTTCGATTTCTACTTGTCTTGGCTTGGTCTCGTGGTTTGCCCGTGACCCGTGTGTGTCTGTTGACGTCCTATGAGGGCAGTAACCATGATGGGACAACCAGGAGTGCTTGTGCATGCCGTGTTTTGTGTCGGTGTCGTCTGGCTCCGGTCAACCGGGGGTTACCCAGGGGTTGACAGGTGGCTTTGTGTGTCTCGACAATTCTGTCCAGCTCGAGACATTGGTTCTGGATACCTCGAGGTGTTATCTTACCTCGGTCCGTGTGTCCAGGCATGTCTGAGGGTCCTTGGTGTTCCCTCAGGTCCCCGTGAGTCATTTTCTGTGAAGTGTCGTTTCGCGTGGCTTAGGATTAGACCGATTGGCGGCTTGCTCCGCTGTCAGTGACGATCTTACCTTTGAGTCATCCGACTCAAGGATCGTTACGTTGTAGGTCTAGTTGCCTTGTCCTGAGTCTATTGGCAGTTGTCTTGCTGCCTTAGTACTTCGTAGTACGTGCGATAGTGCTTCTTTACCTGTTTGTACTACAACACTCTTGTTTTAGAGTCTCTGTGTCTAGTGAGCCTCCGATTGTTGTTGCCCTAAGGCCTTGAGTTGCCGACCGCCTGGGGATGGCGGAGGGGTGTTCCCGTCACACGGTTTTTAAGCTAGTTCCGTGGGCTCCCGGCCAGCGATAGCGTCCTACCGACGAGGAAAACTAGCTAGAGGACCTGGCTTAGGCAAGAGCCAGTGTGTGCACACGTTGTCAGGGACTGAGGACTTTCGTCGACGGGCGTGACCCTGACTAGTTACTTAATTCGGTTGTTCCTGTTTGGTTCACTACGTGTCTGCGACTCCGCCGTGGCTTCAGCGGTACTGTAGGCGAGACACTCGTGGTGCAGTGTAAGACGTCAGTGGACACAGCTGGCTGTTCTTCTGGTGAGGAGGTGCTTCCCTCACGTGACACGTGACTCTTCGTGTTCTTTTCATTTCTCGTGCGTCGTGACCTTCCCGAGTTAGCCTTTCTGTGGCCCTACTCAAGGTCAGTGTGGCGTTGCGTGCACGACGTCTTAGTCGTGTGTGTCGTCTAGTCTGTCCGTCGACTGTCTGGGTCTTTCCTAGACTTTTTGTCTGTCCTTGCTGGTCTTCGTCTTAGGCCTGGCGGCGTGTCGACAGATCGGTAACTCCTGACTTTGTCAGATCGGAGTCGCCCTTCTGTCGCTGCTTGGAGTAGTTTGGGGTGCCGAGGTTAGTTCGGCAGTCGCTTGTCTGGTGCGGATTCTCCCCCTTTCATACTTGTTCCCTACTCATGTTGTTCCCGTTATTTTTACAGCTTGGTAGTGTAGCTTTTCTTGCTTTGCTACTACTGTTGCTTTCTGTTCTGTGCTGTGTTTTTTCAGTGGGGATCCGCGTGACCCTTACTGAGTCTCTGTTTGGAGACTCACCCCTACTTTTCAGGTGGGTGGCGTCGTCTCTGTTCGTGGTTCCTGGTGTGGCGCGTCTATAGCTGCCCGGTACCTGCGTCGGGTTTCCCCCGACCTTAGTGTACGTTCTTTTCCTATGGCCTGTACTTGTCTTTAATTTTCTGGACTGGACTCTGATGTAATTGTTAAATTGAACTGTTAATTAAAAAGTAATTTTATTTCTGCTACTATAGCAAACCGATCTAATGAAATTTAATTGCTTACCGTACTATCTCTGTGGCTTCAATGTACTACACGACAATCCTTTTTCCCTTCGGAGCTTTACCGCTCTTAGGAGGCCTCGCGGGTTCCAAGTTGTATCAGGTGTATTCGGTAGTCCTACCGGTTATATCTGGTATCCGGGATCCGGGTCGCCACAACATGTGTTTAATATGCAATTTTAGGGATTATAATAATCCAATTTCTAGAAGGTTGACACAAAAATCGACCCTTACCTAATAGCCCACCTTGGACCAGCCATTTTTACATTGGTTTCACACCAAATTAAGGCTAGATTAAGAGGAGAAGTTGGAATTTTCTTCTAATTCGGAGTTGGAAAGTTTGGCATTGTTAGGCACGGAATCTTGACAAATTTGGCCAAGTTTTAGCTATAAATAGAACCCCATTCGACCCTCAAATCATCCCTGGAGGCTAAGGTTACGATGCTCCGAAGATTGGTGGAGATTTGAAGAAAGATTTGGAAGATCAAAGGGTTTTCTTACATTTGGAGATATTTCTTTAGATCTGTAAAAAGGTAGGTGTCTCTCAGGCTAAACTCTAATTAAATCATGCCATCTTATTCATTTTTCTGTCCTCTTTCCATTGATAGCTTATTTATTAAATTTCGTTATGAAATGAGCAAGTTATGATCTTTTTATTGGATGGGTATTCCCGTTTTTCATCAGATCCAGAACGTGCTACACCTCAGGAGCGCGTTATGAACGCGCTGTCCCGACATAGTGCGTTCATACAGTATATTTTCCCGCCCTTTGGGGTCAAACATATTTTTTTAAAAAAGAAAAAGATTCCCGAACGCGCTACCCAAGGGTGGCGCGATCTAAGAGGTCGCGCTAGCAGAGGCTAGCGCGTTCATAAGTTTTTTTCCAGAACCAAATAATACTGCCAGAACGCGCTAGTCTAGGCTAGCGCGTTCAAAACAATATACCCGGAATGCCCGGGGGTCAAACAAAATAATTTTAATTCCAACCACGCATCCTATGCCCCTTGGGTCCTGACCTAAGGGTGAGCTCTCCAACATATAAAGCCATGAAAGTTTTCTAAACTTCCAATGTGGGATTAAAGATTAGTCATTACACATTATGAACACAATATGAATTATAACCTTTGGAATCTCCAATAATTATAAGTATTTAGTCACCAAAAGTAAGAAAAGGCAATAGTAACATGTTTTAATTCTTACAGCATGTAAAAAAATTATTTTTGAAGAATGAAATTATTTTTACATTTAAAAATTTTTTTAACCATATTACCAAATTAATGCATGAAAATTATGTCCAGCAAGTTAAAAATGACTTCCAACATGATAAAATTATTTTATACATACTGAGACATAAAAACTATTTTCAACATGTTAAAATATATTTAAAACTATTTTTTTGTGCATGCTAAACCTAATTTCCTATTAAATAATAAGTAAATTGATCCATTAAAAATTACTTCCAGCATGTTAGAATTATTTTTAGGATGATAGAATTATTTTTAGTATATTAAAACTATTTTCAGCATGATAATTCTATTTTTCTATCAAATAATTAGTAAATAAATATGGAAAAATGATTTTCAGCATGATAAAATTTATGTTGTTATCAGAGAATTTATGTAATCAGCATGGTAAACTTATCTTTATCATCTTATCAGTAAGTTAATTATTTTAGCATGTTAAGTATTAATTTTAGCATGTTAAAAATTAATTTTCAACATGTAAAAATTAAATTCAGCATGAAAATTTATTTTTATCATCTTATCAGTAAAATAACGTATGAAAATTATTTTCAGTATGTTAAAATTATTTTCAGCAAGTTAGAATTATTTTCGACATAAAAATATATTTTATAACTAAATTCTAATTTTTATAATAAATCACCGTTTTGACTAAACTAATGCATCTCTAATGTACAAAAAACTTCCTGTAAACATGTCTAAACACTTGTAAACCAAATGCACGCAAGATTTAAACCATGGAATTAAATTAATTCTATTAAAGTCTAATTACTTGATTTTTCTTCCTAGTTACCGTTCTTTCTTGAATTCCACGACTTAATGTCGTTAAACATGATGTCTTAAAATTATTATTCACTCATCTTGCTACTTCCGAGATTTTTGCCAGATATGTACTTTTTACAAATGAGCATATTCTTGAAATTCATTGGTCATAGTGTTAAGTGGATGTCTAAACGTACTTGGGATCTTATGATCCACTGACCCAATGCCTGGCATTAATGGGGCCCGGTGTAGTCCTAGGAGGAGCGCCCGAAAGTACTTATGCCCATGGGAGTTGATTGACCACGGTGTGGCATTGCACCGAAGTGCATGACTTGCTAGATTTTACGGCATTCCACTATTCGTACTTGTTTACTTGAAAATTACATGAATTACTTGACTTGCGTGAAAATGGCCAATTACATGAAATTCTTTACTTGTTCAAAGTCATCACTTGAAAATTCAACTTGATATCATATTGTCTCAATTACTTGGAAATTCCATTCATGTTTATACACTTCCCGATACAAGTTAGAAAATTGCTTAAATTGTTAATACTTAAAGATTGCTTGGTTCTTAGAGATATAAAATCCTACTGAGCTTTTAGCTCACCCTACGTTTTGGTTAATTGTTGCAGGAAAAGAAAATGAACAAGGGAATGGACAAGAGTGAGAGAGTGATTTTCCTTTTTACCTAGGTTTATGTAGATCATTAGTGTTTTTACAAGAATGATGTACTTTGGGATTGAAAGTTTATAATTACCTTTATGGCTTATGAATTAGTGATGTAAACTTCATTTTGATGGAATAAAAGTATCATTTTTTCCATTCATTTCAGTCTTTAGAAATAAAATTATACATGCTTTGATCGACACACATTGTTTACGACTCGCTCACACCCTCGATATTCCGTGTCGGGGCGTGACATCGTATATATAATCCTTGAAGTGGAAACATTAATCTATTTTATGACCAGGCTGGCAGTGAAAAACACATTAGCGGGATGTATCCACATTTTGAGGTCAAACCCGCCGTTCCTTAGGCAAAGTAAGCGCGTTGGCGGCCATGAGTGGGTTAAAAATGTCGGGGAGGCTTTCGGGTAGCGGGGATATTGGGCCCTTTTTGGTCCCGATGGCCTTCTTGGTTGCTGGGGGCCATAGTTGGCGGGCGGTGGCACTTGGTTGTATTGTTGGGGAATTGGATGGTTTGGGTGGATGGCTTGGTTTTGTGGAGGGGGATGGAAAGGTCGAGGAGGAATATTTGCTTGGGGAGTGGGATTGAAGAAGGACAGTTGTTGTGGTTGTGATGGTCTCGGGTTGGAAGGATTGCAAAAGCGTGCGGGATTACCAACCACGCCTACCTGCTCGTTGGTAACGGTACCCCTGGTTGTTCCACCACTATTGCCAATGTTGGTGTTCTTCCTTACCATTCTTGGTTTCTGCTCGAACATGCCCATGATGAGCGAATCTTTCATTTGAGTCTATATATATCTGGCTCTCTCATAGAGCTCTTCCATATTGCTTAATTTGTTCATAGCCAGAATATGACGGAATTGTGAAGTAGAATTTGATATAATCATCTTGACTTACTCGGTTTCCGAAAATGTGTCCTTTAACTTTTCGGCCATGGATCTCCATCTATCAGCGAAATGAAGTCCTCTTCGGGCTTCATCTTCTCGACAACTAGATCTGTCACAAACAAGGAAGGACCCACACGGTCTCTATATTTCTGAAGAAACTTCCTTTGAACAACATCAAAATCTCCTGCCTCTGCTGGTTCGAGAGAAAAAAACCATTCGAGGGCCGGACCATCGAGAGATCTTCTAAAGAGATAAGCAAGAGATGTTTTGTTTGTTGTGCAGGTGGAATGGCGGTCTAGAGGGGGGGGGTGAATAGATCCGCCCGCAAATTCAAAAACTATTGCAGACTTATGTAAATAATTTAAACTATGCAGCTTAAGCGGAAATTAAAGCGTATACTCTATGCATAACAAAGACGAACCTAGGCATGCATCTAGCGGAGATCACAAACAATCACACAAAGGAGACAGGGATTTTTAGATGGTTCGGCCAGACATCCAATCTGCTTACATCCACCCCTCACCAAACCCGGTGAGGCTTCCTTCCGCTGACTCACAGCTTGAACACTCCGCTGACTCACAGCTTGAACAACTTCAGATCTGAGCAGCTCAGCTCAATCTGAATATTCCGCTGACGAATAGCTTGATTAACAAAATAGAAGAATGAAATGAAAGATCGAATAGAAATATAAATACAGATCAAGTGTAGAATTCTCCTGATGATTGGGTATCTCGATCTGTAGATGGAGTTCACCGAGCTTCTTCTCTGATTTCAGATCTTGGCTGATCTTGTGCTGCTGTCGGTGCTTCTCATACTGCTGCTCTTCTCCTACTGGTGCTTCTTCTGCTGTTGCCCTTGTTTTCTTCTTCTTCTTCTCCTTCTTCTTCTTGATCTAGGTTGCATATCCCTCTCTTTTCTTTTCTGCTTCCTCTCTAGATGCAGCAGTCAGTCTTCCAGCAGCTACGGTCTGCAGCAGGTCCTCTTCAGCCCTCGTGGTGTAGTGGCTTTCTCCCTAGATGCAGCGCTTCATCTTCTGCAGCCAAGCTTTGCAGCAGCTATCTCCAGCCCACGTCTGCTTCAGCCTTCTTCAGCCCCTGCGCCCCTTAGGGTTGGCTATTCTCTTTTTTCTTTTTCTCTTCCCACCATTTATTTTTTTGTTATTGAGTAACTCCACAACATCTGCTGGTTCAGTTGGAGAAACGGTGGGGAATCTCCTATTTTTCAGCAAGGAAGTTGAAGACCAAGTCAGATCCATGAAAAGAATCAAACTTTGGTAAAGATCCATGTTTCCTGGCTTATCTGGACCTTCTAGGTGTATGCCATAATGGATCTTAGCTTTGGGTATCGGATCTTGCAAGAACATAGTCCATTTTAGGGTTTAAAGTTCGCAACTCCGCCCGTGGTCGGCTTCCAGGGCCTCCGTGGTCGGCTTCTGAACAGAACCAGAATTCCCTGGTTTCTATCTGCCTTCAAGTGTCGACTTCCAGGGCCTCCGTGGTCGGCTTCTGAACAGAACCAGAATTCCCTGGTTTCTGTCTGCCTTCAAGTGTCGGCTTCGGAGCCCTCAGGTGTCGGCTTCTGAGCCAGTCCAGAACCTGTTTTGGAGATCTTGAAGGGCTGAGCTTCTGAATTGAGTTTGGTTCATCCTTGACATTTGGCTGGCCTATTTTAATCATCAATATACCTGCATTGATCATTTAGATATTAAACATTTGGTATGTGCATATGGTAAAGACAATGAGATACAACTTGTCATCATCAAAATAAGGGATGCACAACATTCTCCCCCTTTTTGATGATGGCAACTGTAGATCATTGTGAACTATGCATGAAAAGTATTCATGATAGATAAGTCATTATTATGAATGAGTCATATGATGAATGGACAGACAAGACAGACTTGACACTCTCTCCCTCTTCATATCTCTCTCTACATCTCCCTCTTAACAATCTCTCCCCCTATATGAAATACATTTGGCATGTGCATATGGTAAAGACAATGAGATACAACTTGTCATCATCAAAACAAGGGATGCACAACATTCTCCCCCTTTTTGATGATGGCAACTGTAGATCATTGTGAACTATGCATGAAAAGTATTCATGATAGATAAGTCATTATTATGAATGAGTCATATGATGAATGGATAGACAAGATAGACTTGACACTCTCTCCCTCTTCATATCTCTCTCTACATCTCCATCTTAACAATCTCTCCCCCTATATGAAATACATTGACATTCTCACAATGACACTCTCTCCCCCTTTGACATCATCAAAACAAGATTTGGGAGTTTAGAGGATGAGAGATAAAACTAATATCAGGGATTGAGGAAAGATGTGAACTAAGCTGTTAGGGATGAGAGGAAGTAATGGCACGAGCAAAGCTGTTCAACATGGTTCACATGAGAGATTTCACCTGAGAGTTGAAATTGAGAAACACTCATGAATTTTCTTAGAGGCTAAGGTAACTGGCTTTATTGTTGCCAATGGTTCAAGACATATAAGCCTCAAATCTGAAGTTAAAAAGCCAAGAGCAATTTCATTCTAGCACATATAACAGTGTTAAAGCAATCTCTTCAAACCAGTTCCCGTCCAAGCTCTTTTGATCGTCAAGATGATTTCATTAGTCACCTCTCGGAAGGGTTTTCACTAGTATTGTGGTTAAACTTGCATAAGTTTTGATATTTGCCTTGGGTCAACCATTTTTACAATTTGCTCCTCTCCCTTTTTTTTACTGTAATGAGCAATCAAGTTCAGCATGGCTTTTCAGTGCGAGGAAACATGTTTATCAGGCACTAGAGTCCCCGATTACTTCACACAACTGACCATTTTGCCTCCTTTTGGACAGAGTTAACATTTCATATCATGACACTGTCCTCAGCACTTCATTGGTGCAGGGACTTGGTTTCTCAATGAAATATGCCATTGCTCTGCATTTCCCTTTTTTTTCATTCAGAATATCTTGTAGAAATTTAATGGTGTATTCCCATTTGGCTTTTTAAAGATACACGTTTAAAAACAATACTAAGTTAAAACCATTCAACTAGAGTTGCCTCACTACTATCAAAAATTCAATCTCAAGAGAAGGTGGGGACATAGTTCCCTTAGGCTGATTCAAAATGATTATATGAACACATGCCAAAATTTTCATAGGCATTTAATTTCAAATTTCAGAGGTTTATAGACCCCAAACCATTGACTTATTTCCATGGGTCAATTTCAATAGCTCTCTAAGAAATTAGAAGAGTATTTTCCCATTACTCCCCCTGAAATCATGAACCTGTGTTGAATTCAAATGGGTTGGAATTATTGCAATATGGATGTAAGAATGATGATATAAATTGACGACAGTGAATTGAGGAATTTTGCAAGGGTTCTTGATAAGATGGGGGCAAATGCATGAACAACGTTTAGAGTAGTGGGGACAGAAAGACATAAATGTATTGAGCTCCCCCTCAGTCAAATCGGGTGACTCAATATGCATGCATGACATGTAATGCACTTATTGACCTTTCCAAAGCTCTTGCTTACATGAATTTTGGACCTTTGGTACTTGGCGAAGGTAAGTCCTCTACGCATAGTGTGGCTTTTAGACAAGCTTAACCTGCCCTTCCACCAATCACCATTTGATATATCACAAGTGTCCATGGTATGAATGCATGACTACTACACAAGCAGACTTAGATATGAAAATGGATGTTTGAGTCATGCAAAGGACCTATACCACATTGTGCAACTCCCCCTCACTATGATATGCAATTAGTGATTGAGTTCAAAAACTATTGCAGCACCACCATAATCTCTATCAATGGACCAATGCAGTAGATTTCAGAATTTCATCCAACCATGTAGTGTTTGGTAGCAGCATTACAAGTTTCCAATCAATCAAACATAGCAGAGTATAAGTTTCAATTTGAAGGATTACCTGATTCCGTGCAGGCCAGGCTAGTTAAGAAGGTAAACAAAAACTTACTTTTCAATCAAACAACAATTTGCATTTGTTCCTCCTTTGACATGCCTTGGACAGCCATTATCATGATGCCATTTGATATGTATGGCTACAAGGCTTAGATGCAAGCAAGTTAAACTGCCAATGTCGGAACCCAAGTAGCTTTGGGTCCCTTTTGAGTATTTAACTTTTTAAGACATGACGGTATGTCTTTTGGTATCCATAGTTGCCTTACTTGCTTTGGATGTCCATTTGGTCTGCATGAAGAATTTTTCACCACATCAGTAAAGACATTAGAGAGGTTCGCAATTTTTTGCTTCCTTACAAGATTCATATTTCCATCCTTCCAATAAGTAGGGGGTGATTGAGACTTACCATTAACTCTAGATTTACCTGCCCATTGACATTTATGATGATAGTATGATCCATGATGCCCATGTGTTGACCCATGGAAGGGCAAGCATCGACTTTGAGGGGCTTTATATGTTCGGCTGTAGCCAAAAGTCGACTTTGGAGGGAGTCTAAGTCGACTTCTAACTTCCCAGAAATTCAACCAGTTTATGTTTCTGGCTGTGGTCGACACTTGAGGGGGTCGTGGTCGACTTTGGTTCTGCCAGAATCCTGCATTTTATCTAGCAGTGCATGTGGTCGACTCTGGGGGGTTTCTGAGCCGACTTTCCTGATTCCAGAATTTTTTATTTCTTGCTTTGAACGACTTGATTGAGTTTGTTTCTTTATTATATGATTGGCCTTGTTTCAAGAAGAACTTTTGAAAGTTTTGGTCTTTTATTCTTGAGTTTTCCAACTCATTTTTGTTAGAACCTTTTTCTCTTGCATTTGTGTCACTTGACTCTTCAATTTCATACATATTTATGAGAGGTTTCTTTCCTTTTGGATCTGTACCGGCCACAAAGGTAATGGTTTTCATTTGGAATTCCTTTTTGGCATTAGGATTATATCCCAAACCTTCCTTTTGATAATTGACTTTTGTTCCGAGCATGGCATTCAAATTTTCTTCTCCTCTTACCATTTTCTCTAGACTCTCTTGTTTATCTTCCAATGCTTTTTGAATTCTTTTGATTTCTTCCAAAAGCTTGTTATTTTCTTGCTTAATCGTGTTAGCCTTTTCATGAGTCAATTTTGTCTCTTGCTCACAGCTTTGCACTTTTAATTTTAGTTCATCAACTTTATTAAGCCATCATTCTCTTCTTTTAGTCCCTTTGATTCACCTTCTTGCATCTTCATTTTCAGATCATCAATTTCATCTCTCAGATTTTCATTCTCATCTTCCAATTATCTTAATTCAGATTTGTAGATCTCTAAGTCATTAACTTGTCTCTTCAGATTTGAAACTTCAATTTGCAAGCATGCATTTTTATCACTTGAAGTTGTATCATGAATCATGGCATTCATTTTCTTTTTCAAGGCTTTGTTTTCCTTTCTAAAATATCACATGTATCAACCAATTCGCCATATGCTTCTCGCCAATCATCTATAGTGAAATGCTCAAATGACGAAGAGTTTTCATTTACCTCATACTGACCTATTGCCATAAGACCTAAGTCTTCATTGGTTTCATTAGATGAACTCTTCCTTCACTTTCCCCTTCATCACTCCATGTGCCTATCATGGCTTTCTTCTTGTCTTTCCTCTTGGAGTGTGTTTTCTTCTCATTGTGTGGACATTCAATCTCAATGTGTCCGGGCTTGCTGCAATTGTAACAAATAAGATTGTTAGATTTTTTCTCAAGTGATTCAGATTTGAACTTGGATGGCATTCTTACCTTACCCTTTGGATTCTTGAAGTTCTTACCTTCCATCTTCAAGAACTTTTTGAATTTTTTGGTTACTTGGCAAACTCACCCAAATCCTCCTCGGTGCTGGATGACTCACTATCATCTGAGGACGCCTCGCTAGGCTCTTTAGCCTTTAGTGCTAACGGCTTCCTCTTTGATGTTTCTTCCTCATTTCTCTTCAGGTTAAGCTCATAAGTCATCAATGAGCCTATCAACTCATCAACAATCATAGTAGATAAGTTTTTAGAATCCTCAATCACTGTTGCTTTGGTATGCCAAGTAGAAGTTAAGATCTAAGGACTTTCCTCACAAGTTCATTATTAGTGTAGTTTTTCCCTAGACCTTTTAAGCTATTAGTTAACTGAGTTAGTCTAGAATACATTTCAGAAATGGATTCATGTGGTTCCATTTTAAACATTTCATAATCGGAGATAAGCATATTGGCTTTAATTTCTCTTACCTCAGAAGTGCCTTCATATATTACCTCTAACCGGTCCCACATTTCCTTGGCAGTGGCACATGAGGAAACCCTTGAAAATTCTGTTGGGTGAAGCGAGCATTGCATAATATTCATTGCTCCCCAGTTCTGATTTGACTTCTTTATCTGCTCTCGTGTCCAGGTGTCTTCATCTTCAAAAAGTTGATGTGGCCCTCGGCTTACAAACTCTCCATGTTTCATGGTCCTGCGCTCTGAGAAAGACCTGCATTCGGTTTTTTCCAATACGGGTAGTTAGTACCATCAAAATATGGTGGCCTAGTCACCGAATGACCCTCTGCCAATAATCCTTTGGCGTCCATTCGACTAATCTATCCGGGTCGTTGGACCTCTTGAATGGATAACCAGCTCTGATACCACGTGTTGTGCAGGTGGAATGGCGGTCTAGAGGGGGGGTGAATAGATCTGCCCCCAAATTCAAAAATTATTACAGACTTATGTAAACAATTTAAACTATGCGGCTTAAGCGGAAATTAAAGCGTATACTCTATGCATAACAAAGACGAACCTAGGCATGCATCTAGCAGAGATCACAAACAATCACACAAAGGATACAGGGATTTTTAGGTGGTTCGGCCAGACATCCAGTCTGCTTACATCCGCCCCTCACCAAACCCGGTGATGCTTCCTTCCGCTGACTCACAGCTTGAACACTCCGCTGACTCACAGCTTGAACAACTTCAGATCTGAGCAGCTCAGCTCAATCTGAATATTTCGCTGACGAACAGCTTGATTAACAAAATAGAAGAATGAAATGAAAGATCGAATAGAGATATAATACAGATCGAGTGTAGAATTCTCCGGATGATTGGGTATCTCGATCTGTAGGTGGAGTTCACCGAGCTTCTTCTCTGATTTCAGATCTTGGCTGATCTTGTGCTGCTGTCGGTGCTTCTCCTACTGCTACTCTTCTCCTGCTGGTGCTTCTTTTGCTGTTGCCCTTGTTTTCTTCTTCTTCTTCTCCTTCTTCTTCTTGATCTAGGTTGCATAGCCCTCTCTTTTCTTTTCTGCTTCCTCTCTAGATGTAGCAGTCAGTCTCCAGCAGCTACGGTCTGCAGCAGGTCCTCTTCAGCCCTCATGGTGCAGTGGCTTTCTCCCTAGATGCAGCGCTTCATCTTCTGCAGCCAAGCTTTGCAGCAGCTATCTCCAGCCCACGTCTGCTTCAGCCTTCTTCAGCCCCTGTGCCCCTTAGGGTTGGCTATTCTCTTTTTTCTTTTTCTCTTCCCACCATTTATTTTCTTGTTATTGAGTAACTCCACAACATCTGCTGGTTCAGTTGGAGAAACGGTGGGGAATCTCCTATTTTTCAGCAAGGAAGTTGAAGACCAAGTCAAGATCCATGAAAAGAATCAAACTCTGGTAGAGATCCGTGTTTCCTGGCTTATCTGGACCTTCTAGGTGTATGCCATAATGGATCTTAGCTTTGGGTATTGGATCTTGCAAGAACATAGTCCATTTTAGGGTTTAAAGTTCGCAACTCTGCCCGTGGTCGGCTTCCAGGGCCTCCGTGGTCGGGCTTCTGAACAGAACCAGAATTCCCTGGTTTCTATCTGCCTTCAAGTGTCGACTTCCAGGGCCTCCGTGGTCGGCTTCTGAACAGAACCAGAACTCCCTGGTTTCTGTCTGCCTTCAAGTGTCAGCTTCGGAGCCCTCAGGTGTCGGCTTCTGAGCCAGTCCAGAACCTGTTTTGGAGATCTTGAAGGGCTGAGCTTCTGAATTGAGTTTGGTTCATCCTTGACCTTTGGCTGGCCTATTTTAATCATCAATATACCTGCATTGATCATTTAGATATTAAACATTTGGCATGTGCATATGGTAAAGACAATGAGATACAACTTGTCATCATCAAAACAAGGGATGCACAACATTGTTATCCTGCCAGAAGGATGCCTCATGTATGAAATCTTTTAGATGGATGAAAGGATTACCGTTCCATTATAACGCCGAAAATTTGGCATCTCAGAAGGAGGCAAATGGAAAACTAGTAGAGTGGGAAGAGTAACCTGTGGAGTATCTTTAGGAGCCAAAACCTTTCTGTGCTGTTCTTCCATACTATAAATCTTTTGGAGGAGGAGAGCATTGGTATCGGCCTCGACTGGGAATGGATTGGAAGGAAGGGGTTTGGCATATGCCTTCTTAGGAACTGGGGAGGTGGACGATATTGAGGCCTAACCACAGAATGGCTTATCGGTTGCGCTGGTGTAACCAGCACAGGGGTTGGTGGACGTGAAGGAACCTTTTGTGAGACCGCCTGGTCATGAGCTATACTAACTTGAGGGCCACCCGCGGCCTGAAGGGGGTTTGAAGAAGAAGGGACGGACTTGCCCTTAAGAGCGGCTTGAACCGCTTGACGTTGAGAATCATCCAATTGAGACAAAGCATGGATAAGATCATTTATATTAAAAGATTGGGAAGCGTCCCCATATGTGTTTTGAGTGACGGGTTGAGTTTGGGGAGGAGACTCAACCGCTGGAGTGGTAGTGTCTACCACGTAAACTTGGGGGTGATATGAATGAGAGGGAACATAATTTCCCTCATGGGTGAATGAAATCTTGAGGAGGAATCTCATAGGATGGGTCAAATTGACCCTCCTCACATCCATCATATGAGTACTCGTAGTCGGCCATTTTGACAATTCTACCTGAACGAAGTTGCATAACTTAAGATAGAAGATTACTTCAAGCCAACAAATATGGAGAGCAAGCAACCACACAAATAAGTAAATTGTTCACACAAGTTGTAATGACGCAAGATTTTAAGGTTTGTTGAAATTAAAAATGGATTTTAAAGAGGGTGATCAGTTCCTCTCTTCAATGTGGACCCTAGTTTCAATTTAAGTGTAATCTCAGGGTTAACTAGGTTCTTTCTCTCTCCTCACCAACGCATGGGTTAACTAAACTCCGGGGTGCTTCAAAGGTAGAACCGGCCTAGCTTCCGTGAGAGAATCCATGGGTGCGAGGACTTACGGAGGCCTTGGTCAAGGAATTTTCAATCCAAAGAGACGGAATGCTTAATGGAGGGTCCTTCCTTTCCCAAGAGAGTGTAACGGGTTCCTATAAGTGTAGAGAGAGGAGGTCTCTCGACCAAGTGTCCTAATGCAAACTAATGCAAGAAGGATCAACAACAATATGCAGATAATCAATAATCCAATCAAACAAGTCTCACCAGCAGCAGATAAAATAGTTTTGTGAACCACACGGGAAATGGCGACCAGATAGTGGTCGCTGTCTCAGTGAATGGCGACCATATGACAGCCACTGACTAATAAATAGTGCCTCTGTGAAGGGGCGTAGATTGCAGTAAACAATGAACGAATGTGAAGGAAAGTCAACAGTGACTCAAGAATTAACGCCTTAGGATTAGGCGCTGATCATGCGGATGACGCCTCTGTAGAGGGTCGCAGATTATAAAAATAGCAGATAATATGAAAAATAATGCAATGAACGCCTCTGTGAGAGGTCACTAATTATGCAAATAGCGGCTGCTGAGCGGTCGCTGATTGATTTTAGTGAAATAGAGAGCAATATAAAGCTATCAAAAATCAAATTTTCTCCTTGAAAATGCTATAGACAATTCAAAAAATTGGCTAATCAAGTGGGGGTGTGCACATGGTGCACAAAGGGAGTGTGCTACGTGGAGCATAAAGGAGGGGCACACGTAGGTGCCAAAAGGAGGGGCACGCGAGGGTGCCAAAGGGAGGGGGTAATCAAAATAAAAATAGAAAGAGTCCCACCGTGATCGTGAATTTATGAACATGTCACATAGACATTTAAAAAGGAAGAAAAATTCTCATGGGATTAAACTAATTAATACTAATCATGAAGATAACTAAAATAACTAAAGGGGAGGGAGCATGGGATGCTACTTAGGAGTGTAATCGCCAGAGGGGTTACCTCAAAAGAAGAAAGATGATCGTGGAGAATACCTTGTAAAGTGGGTGATATGTAGATCAACTTCCTCCTTCAAACCGGCCGGCTGATGAAGGGGGTTTTTTTATCTTGATTACCCTTATAAGATAAGCAAAGACAACAAAGAGATAGGGATTAACAAAAAGTGAGTGTAGTATCAATGCTCTATGGAAATAAAGCCATGCAACAAAGGCATGACACACCTTGTGTGTTTGTATTAAACCCCTTTTGAAGGGAGCAAAAGGTGGGGGAGAATATGAATGTAAATAAGCTAACCAAATAATATGCTAAGATGACCTTAGCCAATGCACTGAAGATGATGATATGCAACTAATGAAAGGAAACATAAAGTATAAGGAGGGTTGGCCCCTTTTGCGCCTGCGAGCAGAAGGGAGATGACAAGCTTCGGCCGCAGTCAATTGCAGAAACCCGGCGACAGCAGCGGTAGGGAGAGGGAAGCAACAGAGCAAAGAACTCTATATCAAACAATGACTGCCAAAGGAACTTTCAAAAAACCAAGATGCGTAAGTTTTTTCTCGTGGAAAACTATAGGTATTTATAGAGATGAAGATCCTCATTCTAATAGGATTAAAACAAGGAAGCTGATCTCTGAATAGGGATATCCTTTCCACGAAAAATCACGTAGTTAAAACAAGGAAGGACACCCTCTGGGAAAGCTACAGGCGAAGTGGAGACGGAATTGAAATGGCGACCTAGAGACGGTGGCTTTTCTAAACAGCGCCCTGAGAATGTCGCTATTTCTTGGAAATTTTGGACTTTCCATAAATTAAGAAATTCATAATTAGCGACCACGCGCGGAGGCGTTCATTGAATAGCGCCCGTCCGTAAGGGCGTTAATTCATAGAAAATAATTCTGAGTGGAAATTGAAAAGAACTAAAATAACGCCCACACACATGGTCGTTTATTCAAGTCGGTTGTCTTATCTTTTGAAGAAATAGCTGTTGACACCCATTTTTTACCAATAAGTTGAGTCATTCCTTTTACTATTATTATTGATGCCTCGAGTTGTCCATTACTTGTTGGGCCATTTTCGGGCATAATCTTGGGCCTATTGTATGGGTGCCTTCCTCCCTGACTCGGTCTGCTTCAATTCAGGGCTTAGTGGGCCTCGATTTGCTTTAATTTCCATATTTTGGTCGATTTTCAAAAGCCCACCCATTGCGTGGTCTATATCCTGGCCGTCCAGTCATGGAACGGTTGATCATGGGCCTTTTATCTATTTTATGGGTTTTTAAATGATTTTTTGAATTTCCACCGACAAGTAATGGAGCGGTCTATGCCTAGCCGTCCAAATCCATGGAACGGTGGGCGTTGGACCGTCCTATCCTCCAGAGTCCTAAGGGTGTTGGTTTTCAGATAATTATTTATTTATCCTATTTTTCTAGATATATCACCGATAGCTTTGAACGGTTGTTCCTGGGCCGTCTCATGCATTGAATGGTCCACTTAAGACCGTCAATTCATGAGAGTCAAACGGTAAAATGGTCGGGTCAGTTCGCTGGATAAGTGGATCCTTTTCTTATTTTATTTAATTTCCACCGACAACGTTGAGCGGTCTAGGAAAGACCGTTCTAAGCATTGGGCGGTCTATCGCACGACCGCGCAATGGTGCGATAACTAAAGATTTAAAGGGTTTTTCTCTCTCCACCCGTGGATAATCCTCCAACTTTATCCACCCATTTCTCTGCGGTTTCTCAACCAAATGGGGTGCCATTTTCCCTGGGTGGAAGATAATTGAATTAGCTACGAATCATCTTTCGATAATTCACGCTAATATCCACTGGAAACCCTAATTTCGGAGCTGACTTAGTGGGCTCTATAAATAGACCCTAAGGCCAAGCTTTGAAAAGGGGGGAAGATTTCAAGGTCACGATGAAGCCCTGCCGAATTCTAGAGCGACCAGAGATCAGAGAGGGAGGCCTTCCACGTCCATTCAGGCCTCCGGTTTAGGGAGTATTAGTGTTTGGGTCTTCGGTTCTAATAGTCTCACTTGTCATCTTGTCCATCGCATGCATCGTTTTCTCTACTCTTCTACCACATTTTTCATCATCACATTTCATTACACACACCCTCCCATTGTTTTTGTTGCCCCCAGGGGTTTAAAACTCCCCAGGTATTCCCCATTCCATTCGTTTATGTTCATTCATGTCGCTCTTACATTTGCTACGCTTTATAGTTCTAATATGGGTTTCTTTCTGCATTCTCCACGTTGTTTTGCAGGTCAGCGGCATCCTAACACAAGGCCCATCCTTTCTGGCCGGCCGAAAAGGGTGGAGGTTTAGTTCCCACATTTTGGGAGTTGGTGGCATAGAGCGGTCTTCATCTGTCCGTGCGAAGAATAGGGCGGCTTCAACTGGACCGTCCAGTCCTTCCAGTGGTTGACCCTAAACCGTCCCGTCATCCAGCTACTCTTCATCCCGCGTTCATCCCAGCGCTGTTGGGCTATCTGTCGAGCGACCGCGCGTCCACTTGGCGGTTCACCTAGAACCGCATATTTCTGCAATGCTGTTCTAGGCGAGTGTCTCCCCTTTCTTTCCAAGGTACGGTGTACTTACTTGCATTCAGCACCTTGGTGGCGATCACACGCACTCCACATCCTTCCCATGTTATTTACATATCGCTTAATTCTTTACATTAGCATAGTAAAGAAGGGATTTTGAAGGATAATCAAAAAGGGCAAAGAAGGGAAAAAACATGTCAACACCCTATTTTCTAGCGATCACGGTGGGACATCTAGTGCCCATCGTGTTAGTATTTTGCTGACCTGTTTGTGTGTTTCCAAGTTCTCTTTTTTTGATAAGTTCAGGTTGCCCTTTGGCCCATCCTACGTTTCTGTCCTCTGGAGTTTACACGGCCCTCTGTGAGCCGCCTGTTTACTTAAACGGCTGAAGATTGGCTATCCCGTGATCGTCACAGAGTTGCTGTCGTGCCTGCCATACAGCGGTCCTCGCCAGACCGTCTATCTCTTTCCGCGATCTTTTATAGACCGTTCAAAACTGCTGGCTCAGGTACGTTTCTTTTCTCGCACGGGTTGTTTGAGTTGATATTCAGCGGTCTATCGTCAGGCCGCCCCATCAGGTACGCTTCTGTCCCCATCCCTCTCGTTCATTTCAGGTTCTATTCGGTAAGTTTATTACTCCCTGTTTCGGCACGGTCTACCCCAGACCGTGTACACTCCATGAACGGTCCATTCCAGACCGTCCTAGACCCCTGAGCGGTCTGTTACAGACCATCTATTATGTGCTACAGTGCACCCGAGCCTCCATTCTTGATTATCATGTCAGATTACTTTGTGCAAATTTGGCGCCGTTGTTTATCTCCCCCTGCTGTCATTTCACTATTGCATACTTGTTTTCATTTCTCTCATATTTGCTTGACCATTGCTTGCTAGACCTAGGCTAGAACTTTGCATGCACTCCGGTACACTTAGGCGCATACACACTCTCCATCAGTAGTTGCATTCCTACCGAGGTAGGGTTTCCTCTCGTCTCCATACTCCTTGGAGGCCGACTAGGGGACCTTGCCGAGGGCCTCCGTAAGTCCCCGTGAGCCATGGATTTTTACACGGACGCCGGGCAGGTTGTACCGTACCACCCCCCAGTCTAGGGTTTGCATCCGCGAAAGAGAGAGAGTCTCTTAGAGTCAGCCAGTTTCCATCCTACCCTGGTTAGGCACCTTGTGGTCAAGTGAATTCATATTTTAATTAATCCACTAAGGTCCTAAAGAGGAAGTTATAAAATTTGTCGCGCATCTTTCATAGCTTGGGTGTTTAATTGGTTGGTTCTTCCCTCATCTCTTCCCTCCATTGTGTGTTGCATCATTCACATCATTTTGTCAGATTAGGCCCATTTGGTCTAGTTCATCTTTGTGTGTCTTCGTCTAGTCACATTTGTCTTAGGTTCCTTCCCTCTTTATGTTTTCTCCCATTCTTGACTGTATAAAGTCTCCATTTTCCCCCATGGAGCGTTTTTGTCCTGTGTCTTATCTCTCATCTTCCATATCCTCTTATCCCCGCGTGGATTCCTTTTCCCATGCGGGCCCATCACCTCATTCTTTTAACGGGCCCTATTCTCTTCACGGGCCCTTTTCTTTCAATGGGCCTACTCCTTTTAACGGGCCTTTTTGTCCAGCCCGTGCTGTTGCTAGCCCAATCAATCCTCATTCCTATGTTCATGATTCTTCCAGGCCCATACCTCCTTCCATCCCTGGAATGGGCTGCCCTCCTTCTCAGGCCGGATCCCCTTATTTGGCCCATCATCATCCTAGTTTAAGCTCCTGGTCTCTTGCTCAGGCTGGCCCACATTCTTCTCGGACTCTTCCCACCGAGGAGATGATCGCTCAAGCCCAACGCCAGCTTGATGAATTACAGTGTCGAATTAATCCCCAAACTTCTTTGGATGTCCCGTTTGCCTTTCAAGGTCTTCAGCTTCCACCACGCTCACAAATTCTGGCTTATCGTCGCTATGGTGGAGTCAGTGACCCCTACGTGCATTTGAAGGAGTTCCTTTATGAGTCGGCCCAATTCCAACATGACCAACGTTTAATGGCTTATCTGTTTGGTCTATCGTTAGAAGGCCCGGCTCAGGATTGGTTCTTTTCGTTGCCGCAAGAGCAAGTGGTGAATTTTCAAGCCGTCCAAGCAAGATTTATTCAACAGTACCAGGACCAGGCTAGGCCCAAGTACTCCATGGTAGATCTGGCCCAAGAGAAGATGAAGCCCGATGAAGAATTCTCCACGTTTACCGACCGCTGGCGTCGCCTAGCCGCACAAGTTCCGGGGCATATTCTGGAGGGCGAGCAGATTAAAATGGTTATTTCTAAGGCAACGCCCGAGCTCAAATGCATCTTAGTCCTGAATGATATCACTTCATGGCAACAACTCTACAGCCGAGCCCGCTTCATTAGCCAACAACTCCTAGTTTCCCTTGACCACGAGTCTCCTCCACCTTCTACGCCCACTTACGCTTCATATCCATAATCTCCCAAATATCCCTCCATAAGTCAGCTCTCCACTACATATCCTGTAATACCTGATTATTTATTAAGTTTTATTGAGCTTTTAGTAATTAAAAATTGAATTAAAATGAATTAATGTTTGAATTTCGAAATATTAATATTTAATTCATTAGAAAATAGAACCTATAAAATTCGACACCTTAGAAAAATCTGTAAAAATAGTAATTGGGTAAAAGATCATTTTTATAGCAATTTTGTTCTTCTGGACTTGACCCAAATTAATTACGTAACCTTGTCTAATTAGAGGATTAATCCTGAATTTGACTTCCACCTACCCTTTACCTAATCGTAACTTAAAACGTGAAATTCGACCTTATTACTCAACCAAATGATCTGAAATCAAGGGCAAATGGAAGGCCGTGAGGTAAGGAACATTTACCCTCAATCAATTTGAGGTAAACCTAGCCCTAAAACGTGCTGCCGACATAGTTTTGGTCAAGTCAAGGATTTCGGCGCCGTTTTTAACACGTAACTTGCAGCGTCGAATACTCCCAACTCCGAAGATCCAGAAGCCCCATGACCTATAGAAATGTAGCTCTTCGACTCTAGTTTCATTTGGTTGATGTGGGGTACGTTGAAGTTACAGATCCAAGGAGTTCTTGCTCGATTAGTGGAGGTGGGTCGGCAGGCCGTCGGCTTCCTCTCTTCCTTCCTTGTTCCAACGATTGAGATAGGAATTCTCAACCAAACTTCGATCATGAGTATAGAAAATTGTTCCTCTCATCGAGCTCTATCCATTGGTGGCAAAAGCCCCAATTTTCATTAGGTATCCGTGGAGATATCGAGCTTTTGTGAGGTGCTGTCAAGCTTGTTCTTTATTCTAGGGTTTCGAGTTCCCTCTTCAATTTGAGGTACGATCTAACAACCAAATCCTAATTAACTTACTTGAAGTAATCAACATGTTGTTAGCTTTTATTCAACGTAGAAACCTCCAATTTTTATTGAGCATGCTTGGTGAATTTCGAATTTTTGTAGAAGCATGTCTAGAACATGATTCATATAGTATTCCTTTAAGCCAGAGCTTGATTGCGGGCTTATTTTGAGTCATGTAACCTGATATTCATGCAGCATATCATACATGGTTGGATTCATGATCGAGTTAGCTTTCTTTTGACACCAAAATCCCCAAATTTGGTTTTGTATATCGAGAGATTTTGACAATTTAGTGGAAGTATGTCCTGAACTAGGTCTCCTTGTGTTCTTCATAGAATAGGTTGCGATTCTGGTGAATTCTGATGAAATTCGTGTTTCCAAATTGTAGTTTTATGACCCTAATATGTCTAGCAAGATTCCTATAGCTTGTGGTTTTAATTTCAACTCAATTGGACCTTATTTGGATGAGTTAATGGGTTTTTCGGAGGCAACTTACGTTGCTGTTCTTGCAGGGGTCGACCCATTTTCTGGGTGCCCTGGCAGGCCCGAGGGTCGACCCTTAGGGTCGACCCATTTGGCCCAGGCGCGAGGGTCGACCCTGGGGTCGACCCATCCACTCCCTGCAAGGGGGTCGACCCCAGGGGTCGACCCATGCGCAGGAATGAAGGGGTCGACCCCAGGGGTCGACCCATCCTTCAGAATTTGCTGGGGTCGACCCCAGGGGTCGACCCATTCAGCTGCCAGACCCCATTTTACAGGGGTCGACCCCAGGGGTCGACCCATGTACCAGAAGCCCGGTTTTCAATCATTTGCGACCCGTGGATCGATCCGGATCATTAGGGGATCGACCATTGAACTTAGACCAATTGAAAACTATACTTTTGAAGAACCAGTGACCTAATCATGAGCCTTATGATTTTCAAACTGCATTGGTTCTTATGTTCTATCACGATGTAAAAGCATGTCATTCACCATCTTAATTGCAATGTATACAATGGTTAAATAGAAACCCACATAATTAGTGGTTAATGGTGTAATTAAATCTCTGTTAATGCATTCTTTTCCTTCCTGTACAAGCTTGTTCCTTTACCTTATCATCTTGAATCAGCTTTTGGCAATTGTCTTAATGCAAATGATAATGGATAATCTTTGACATGTTAACTTGATAATTAGGATTAATATGTTGATTAGCTTGTTGGATAGCTGCTGTACTACAGTAGCGCAGCATGATTAACTCTTATTGTGATTGGTTTTAAATCTTCTTGATGATTGTGCTTACCTTGAAATTCTGAAATGAATCTCCTTCCTACTTGAAATTGTTATTGCTACATGGTTCAAACCTTGGAATTCTGGACATAAATTGTGGTAGTCTAGATTCGTGAGATCTTTGATCCAAAGAAATCAATGCCTGGCAAACAATTAAGGGCTCGGTCTAGTCCTGGGAGGAGCGCCCGAACACTACGTGTACCCCCGGGAGGTGATTGACTAGGTGTGGCATTTGGCACCAGTACTATGACATGGGTTAAATCTAGGACTGGCCACTACTCTCTACTACTCTCTACTACTTTTCACTTTCCACTCTTCACTGTTCTATACTCTACTTGTTGTTACTTACTTGCTGTTACTTGGATGTGGAAATGAAACTACACATGTGCTTGACATGACTTGAATTATCTTGATATGGCCAACTCTTTATCGTTATCTCCTGTAGTAAATTCTTATCTTTGTTATTCCTCTTAAGTATTACCATTCTGTTCCTTTATATTTCTTGACCTTGCAAGATCTTTAAATTTTGTTTCATTATATCATCCTTATTCTTTTATTGCATTATCCTTTGTAGCATGATATTTTCAAAATGTAATTAAACTGCTAATCACTTATACCTATCTGTTATTTTCTACTGAGCGTTAGCTCATAGTTGTTGTTTCCCCCTTTCCAGGCTTTTCAGGTGACGCGCTTACCGATGGGGAAGGGCAGGAGTGATGTTTTGAGTGTATCACTTAGTTGTGTTTAGAGTGTGTTGTGCTTTAGTTTTGTTATTGTGGTTTGGAGTTGTTATCCCAGTTGTATTGAGTTGATTTGAGGATTATGTACCAGTTATGTTTTGTTTAACGGTCAATAAGTTATTTCCATTTCTTAGCAATTGTATATATTGAGATTAGTTCTCTCTCTTTCCAGCTCGTTTCTAACTGTACGTCCCGATATTCCGCGTCGGGACGTGACAGTTTAGTTGGTATCAGAGCCCTAGGTTTCATATTCCTAGGTTCCCTAAGTTTAGGTTTTCTTGTATTGCATCCCAATAATCGGTATATCAAAAGGTGTTGTCCGAACGTTAGGCTACGCCTATCGGGAAGGTCGCATACTTGCGCGAGTGGTCTTCGGACCGATTAGCTCCGCCAGGTACCGAGTTTTTGGTCGTGTTTAGGTGCATTAGACCTCTAACCTTGTTAAAGTCTAGAACCTGACCTGGTGAGATTGGGTAGAAACTTGGGTTAAGTTCGTTCCTTAATCGTGTTATTATCTATTTTATTGTACCTAAGTAATCTATTTCTCGTGTAGATGGCAGCCGATCGTGCTGAATGGAGGAACCTGCAGCGCACGGTTCAAGGCCTGACTCAGGCGTTACATCAGGTAGCTCAAGCTGGAGCAGCGGGTCATGGCACTGGTGACTTATACCGGAACCTTCGAGGAATGAACCCGCCAAGATTTGCTGGTTCGACTAACCCCGACGAGGCCGAGCATTGGCTCAACGAAATGGGGAGAATTTTTGAAGTCATGCAATGCACCGACCAAGAGCGTGTCCTTCTTTCTACCTTCCAATTGGAGCGGGACGCGCGTACTTGGTGGGATTCCGTCAAGGCAACTCTAGGCGATCAACAAGTCACATGGGAAGAGTTCGAGGAATTCTTCAACGACAAATATTTTTCCGATCGTGTACAAGGGAAGAAGGCGGCGGAGTTCGCAGCTCTAAAGCACCGAAGCTTATCGGTGGCCGAATATGAAGCACAGTTCTCTCGGCTTTCGCGCTATGCTACTCACCTTATCTCCACAGAAAAGATGAAAGCTACGCGATTTCTCAACGGGTTGAAGCTTCACTACATCAATCAACTGGCGCCGATGGAGATCTCTACTTATTCTGAGATGGTGAGAAAGGCACAAGTTCTAGAAGATACCTTAGAAATGACGGAGAGGATCCGTGGGCAAGGCATGAAGAAGGAACAACCAACTCCTAGACCCGGATTTGGCACTAGCAAAAAAGGGCCCATGAGTGGGTCTAGTTCGTGGATCGGATCGGGAACGTGGAAAGGCAAGATGCCAAGAAATGAAGAGAGGAAACCCGGCCCTATTGTTCCATTCAAGGGCAAGTGCAAGTATTGTGATCGTCCAGGTCACAAGATGGAGGAATGCTGGCGCAAGCTAGGTGCGTGTTTACGATGTGGGAGTAGGGAACACCGTATCCCTGACTGCCCTCTTCTATCGGAACAAGCTACACCGACAAAACCTCAAGTTATCAAGAAGCCGCAAGGAAGGCTCCAAGTTTTACATGCGGATGAAACTGGGATTTCTGATGATGGCGGACTCGTCGAAGGTACCCTTACTATAATCGACAAGCCCGCATTTGTTCTCTTTGATACTGGTGCAACGCATTCTTTTATTTCTCGTAAATTTGCGAAGTCGTTATCTGTCGAACCTATTATGATGAATTCTCCATTGGTTATATCAACTCCTATTGGTTCTGGAGCGGCTATTCAATATTACTATCCTTCTAGTAAGGTTATTATTGATGAACGGAACTTTCCAGCCGACTTAGTTTGCATGGATATGAAGGATTATGATGTAATCCTTGGAGCAGATTGGTTGGCCAAGTATGAGGCCAGTGTTCACTGCAGTTCTAGCTCAGTGACTTTTACTAGACATTCTGGTTTATCTTTTACGGGGATCAAGCACCATAACCCCGTATCGCTCATCTCTTCTCTTCGAGCCGACAAGCTGATGAGGCGAGGTTGCGAGGCTTTTCTAGCCTTTGTCCATGCTACACCGGAACAGTGAGTTGAGATAAAGGACACTCCTATTGTCCGAGAATTCTCCGAAGTCTTTCCGGAGGAACTACCAGGACTTCCGCCTGAGCGGGAAGTTATCTTTTCTATTGATCTTATTCCTAGCGCGTCTCCTATTTCTAGAGCTCCTTACCGTATGTCCCCTGCGGAGCTAAGGGAATTAAAGCAACAGCTGATGGAATTGCTTGAGAAGGGCTTTATTCGTCCGAGTACTTCACCTTGGGGAGCTCCTGTATTATTCGTTAGGAAAAAGGATGGTTCGATGAGATTATGCATCGATTATCGGCAACTGAACCAGCTAACTATCAAGAATAAATACCCATTGCCGAGGATTGACGAATTATTCGACCAGATAGCGGGAGCACATTATTTCTCTAAGATCGATCTTCGATCTGGATATCATCAGCTGAGGATTAAGGAAGATGATATTTATAAAACAGCTTTTCGCAGTAGGTATGGTCATTTTGAGTTTTTCGTTATGCCTTTTGGTCTAACGAATGCACCAGCAGCTTTCATGCAGTTAATGAATAATGCATTCCGGCCTTATCTTGATCAATGGGTCGTGGTATTCATTGACGACATACTAATTTATTCCAAGACTGAAGAAGAGCATGCCGAACATTTGAGGATGGCATTGCAGATATTGAGAGATCATCAACTATATGCCAAATTCAGTAAATGTGATTTCTGGTTGCAAGAAGTGTCCTTATTAGGACATATCATCACCAAAGAAGGTATTTCAGTTGATCCTTCGAAAGTGGAGGCAGTAAGGAACTGGGATCAGCCTACTACAGTGACCGAAGTGAGAAGCTTCCTAGGCCTGGCAAAGCTATTATCGGAGATTTATTCAAGACTTCTCTAAGATTACGGTACCTCTCACTCGATTGACCCGCAAAGACAACAAGTTTGAATGGTCCGAGGAATGTCAGCAGAGTTTCCAAACATTGAAGGATTGCCTCACTACTGCACCCGTATTAGCTTTACCTTCTGGCGACGGTGGTTTCCTGGTCTATATCGATGCTTCTGGTATTGGCTTAGGCTGTGTACTCATGCAGCATGGAAAGGTGATTGCCTATTCTTCTAGGCAGTTGAGGGAAGCACGAAGAGAATTATCCTGTTCATGATTTAGAACTGGCAGCAGTTGTGTTTGCTTTGAAAATTTGGAGGCATTACTTGTATGGAGAAACATTCACAGTATTTTCAGATCATAAGAGTCTGAAGTATTTATTTTCTCAGAAAGAACTTAACATGAGGCAGAGAAGATGGTTGGAGTACTTGAAGGACTTCGACTTCTCGATTGAATATCATCCCGGTAAAGGCAATGTGGTGGTAGATGCATTAAGCCGGAAGCCTGTGGCTAAATTATCAAGTCTCATGTTACAAGAGTGGAGGCTATTGGAACAGTTAGCTAGCCTGGATCTAAATGTTGATAATGATCGGGTTATAATTGCACAGATTCGACTTAAGCCCGAATTATTGATGGAGATCAAATCCTTGCAAGATAATGATCCCGAGCTGGTTGAGATCAAGGGAAGTTTGAGCAGCAGACCCGACTTCATGGTGGCTGACGATGGAAGATTGTTATTCCAGGGCAGAACTTGTGTACCTGATGAAGCTGAGTTAAAGAACAAGATTCTGGAGGAAGCACATAGATCCAAATACACTATTCATCTTGGAGGCACGAAAATGTTCAAGGATTTGAAAAGGTCCTTTTGGTGGCTGAATATGAAAAGGGAAATTGCAGATTTCGTGAGTAGATGTCTGGTTTGTCAACAAGTTAAGGCCAAACATTTCAGACCGGCAGGAAAGTTGAAACCACTCGACATACCCTAATGGAAGTGGGAAAGCATTGGCATGGATTTCATTATGGGTCTACCTAAGACTCGTGGTGGATTTGATGCGATATGGGTGATCGTCGATCGCTTGACAAAGTCGGCTCATTTCTTACCCATTAAGTCCAAGTGGACAGTTGATGTATTGGCTACTTTATATTTGAAGGAAGTGGTAAGGCACCATGGTATACCTGTCAGCATTGTGTCTGATAGAGACCCGAGATTTACTTCACATTTCTGGAAGGGACTGCAAGAGTCTCTTGGTACTCGTCTGAATTTCAGTATTACTTTTCATCCACAGACAGATGGACAAACTGAAAGAACCAACCAGATAGTGGAAGATATGCTGCGAGCTTGCATGATTGATTTCGGAGGCAGTTGGAGTAATCACTTGGCATTGATTGAATTCACCTACAATAACAGTTACCAATCCAGCATACAAATGGCTCCATTTGAAGCTTTGTATGGAAGAAGCTGTCGTTCCCCGTTGTGTTGGGACGAGGTGGGCGAGAAGCAATGGCTTGGACCGGATCTTGTTTCAGAATCATCACAGAACATCCGTGTTATCCGAGACTGGTTACAAGTGGCTCAGTCAAGACAGAAGAGTTATGCCGACACAAGGAGAAGAGCATTAGAATTTTAAGTTGGCGAGCATGTGTTTCTGAAAGTCTCTCCTTCGAGAGGGATTCGAAGATTTGGCATTCATGGCAAGCTGAGTCCGAGGTATATTGGTCCATTCGAGATCCTAGATAGAGTGGGAGAAGTTGCTTACAGACTGGCATTGCCACCTCAGTTATCCGGCGTACATAATGTTTTCCATGTGTCTATGTTACGGAAATATGTGTACGATCCCACTCACATCATTCAACATGTGGATTTTGCGTTAAGGGAAGATTTGACTTATGAAGAAAGACATATCAAGATTCTAGACCGGAAACAGCAGCAACTCCGGAATCGGTCTATACTGATGGTCAAGATTCAGTGGAGTCGGCGTGGAACCGAAGAAGCTACTTGGGAATCGGAAGATACTATGCGGAAGCGGTATCCCGACCTATTCTAGGTGATCTATCTTTTCCCTACTTTCCGTATATAGTGCAGTGAATTTGGAGGACCAAATTCTTTAAGTAGGGGAGGGTGTAATACCCCGATTATTTATTAAGTTTTATTGAACTTTTAGTAATTAAAAATTGAATTAAAATGAATTAATGTTTGAATTTCGAAATATTAATATTTAATTCATTAGAAAATAGAACCTATAAAATTCGACTACCTTAGAAAAATCTGTAAAAATAGTAATTGGGTAAAAGATCATTTTTATAGCAATTTTGTTCTTTGGACTTGACCCAAATTAATTACGTAACCTTGTCTAATTAGAGGATTAATCCTGAATTTGACTTCCACCTACCCTTTACCTAATCGTAACTTAAAACGTGAAATTCGACCTTATTACTCAACCAAATGATCTGAAATCAAGGGCAAATGGAAGGCCACGAGGTAAGGAACATTTACCCTCAATCAATTTGAGGTAAACTTAGCCCTAAAACGTGCTGCCGACATAGTTTTGGTCAAGTCAAGGATTTCGGCGCCGTTTTTAACACGTAACTTGCAGCGTCGAATACTCCCAACTCCGAAGGATCCAGAAGCCCCATGACCTATAGAAATGTAGCTCTTTGACTCTAGTTTCATTTGGTTGCTGTGGGGTACGTTGAAGTTACAAATCCAAGGAGTTCTTGCTCAATTAGTGGAGGTGCGTCGACAGGCCGTCGGCTTCCTCTCTTCCTTCCTTGTTCCAACGATTGAGGTAGGAATTCTCAATCAAACTTCGATCATGAGTATAGAAAATTGTTCCTCTCATCGAGCTCTATCCATTGGTGGCAAAAGCCCCAATTTTCATTAGGTATCCGTGGAGATATCGAGCTTTTTGTGAGGTGCTATCAAGCTTATTCTTTATTCTAGGGTTTCGAGTTCCCTCTTCAATTTAAGGTAGGATCTAACAACCAAATCCTAATTAACTTACATGAAGTAATCAGCATGTTGTTAGCTTTTATTCAACGTAGAAACCCCCAATTTTTATTGAGCATGCTTGGTGAATTTTGAATTTTTGTAGAAGCATGTCTAGAACATGATTCATATAGTATTCCTTTAAGCCAGAGCTTGATTGCGGGCTTATTTTGAGTCATGTAACCTGATATTCATGTAGCATATCATACATGGTTGGATTCATGATCGAGTTAGCTTTCTTTTGACACCAAAATCCCCAAATTTGGTTTTGTATATCGAGAGAATTTGACAATTTAGTGGAAGTATATCCTGAACTAGGTCTCCTTGTGTTCTTCATAGAATAGGTTGTGATTCTGGTGAATTCTGATGAAATTCGTGTTTCCAAATTGTAGTTTTATGACCCTAATATGTCTAGCAAGATTCCTATAGCATGTGGTTTTAATTTCAACTCAATTGGACCTCATTTGGATGAGTTAATGGGTTTTCCAGAGGCAACTTATGTTGCTGTTCTTCCAGGGGTCGACCCCAGGGGTCGACCCATTTTCTGGGTGCCCTGGTAGGCCCGAGGGTCGACCCTTGGGGTCAACCCATTTGGCACAGGCGCGAGGGTCGACCCCTGGGGTCGACCCATCCACTCCCTGCAAGGGGGTCGACCCCAGGGGTCGACCCATGCGCAGGAATGAAGGGGTCGACCCCAGGGGTCGACCCATCCTTCAGAATTTGCTGGGGTCGACCCCAGGGGTCGACCCATTCAGCTGCCAGACCCCATTTTTACAGGGGTCGACCCCAGGGGTCGACCAATATACCAGAAACCCGATTTTTATCGTTTTACGACCCGTGGATCGATCCGGATCATTAGGGGATCGACCCATTGAACTTAGACCAATTGAAAACTATACTTTTGAAGAACCAGTGACCTAATCATGAGCCTTATGATTTTCAAACTGCATTGGTTCTTATGTTCTATCACGATGTAAAAGCATGTCATTCACCATCTTAATTGCAATGTATACAATGGTTAAATAGAAACCCACATACTTAGTGGTTAATGGTATAATTAAATCTCTGTTAATGCATTCTTTTCCTTCCTGTACAAGCTTGTTCCTTTACCTTATCATCTTGAATCAGCTTTTGGCAATTGTCTTAATGTAAATGATAATGGATAATCTTTGACATGTTAACTTGATAATTAGGATTAATATGTTGATTAGCTTGTTGGATAGCTGCTGTACTATAGTAGCTCAGCATGATTAACTCTTATTGTGATTAGTTTTCAATCTTCTTGATGATTGTGCTTACCTTGAAATTCTGAAATGAATCTCCTTCCTACTTGAAATTGTTATTGCTACATGGTTCAAACCTTGAAATTCTGGCCATAAATTGTGGAAGTCTAGATTCGTGGGATCTTTGATCCAAAGAAATCAATGCCTGTCAAACAATTAAGGGCTCGGTCTAGTCCTGGGAGGAGCGCCCGAACACTACGTGTACCCCCGAGGAGGTGATTGACTAGGTGTGGCATTTGGCACCAGTACTATGACATGGGTTAAATCTAGGACTGTCCACTACTCTCCACTACTCTCCACTACTCTCTACTACTCTCTACTACTTTTTCACTGTTCTATACTCTACTTGTTGTTACTTACTTGCTGTTACTTGGACGTGGAAATGAAACTACACACGTGCTTGACATGACTTGAATTATCTTGATATGGCCAACTCTTTATCGTTATCTCCTGTAGTAAATTCTTGTCTTTGTTATTTCTCTTAAGTATTACCATTCTGTTCCTTTATATTTCTTGACCTTGCAAGATCTTTAAATTTTGTTTCATTATATCATCCTTATTCTTTTATTGCATTATCCTTTGTAGCATGATATTTTGAAAATGTAATTAAACTGCTAATCACTTATACCTATCTGTTATTTCCTACTGAGCGTTAGCTCATAGTTGTTGTTTCCCCCTTTCCAGGCTTTTCAGGTGACGCGCTTACCGATGGGGATGGGCAAAGAGTGATGTTTTGAGTGTATCAGTTAGTTGTGTTTAGAGTGTGTTGTGCTTTAGTTTTGTTATTATGGTTTGGAGTTGTTATCCCAGTTGTATTGAGTTGATTTGAGGATTATGTACCAGTTATGTTTTGTTTAACGGTCAATAAGTTATTTTTCATTTCTTAGCAATTGTATATATAGAGATTAGTTCTCTCTCTTTCCAGATCGTTTCTAACTGTACGTCCCGATATTCCGCGTTGGGGCGTGACATATCCCTCCACGAGTCGGCCTTCCGCTCCCACACACCCATATACCTCTACATACTCCTCCGCATATCAGCCCTCCACGAGTCAGCCTTTCGCCTCTTCATACCTGCATTAACCCCCACCTCCGGTCAAGGGAACATCACACCATGAGCAGGTGGATGCTGTCTACATACCTCCCGCCTCCCTTTCCGCTCCACATATACTTCTACCTAGTCAGTCCACTAGTTGCCATGTGTCTTTGCCTTCGCAACCCCCACTTCCTTCTCCACTTCCCTCTCCACCCTCTCATAGTCCTCAGTATCCACCTTGCCCGGAGCGGGCTTCTTATTCTCCTTTGCCAGAATCTTTTACAGATGTGTTCAGGGCTTTGATGGCTACCCGTGCATTGCAACTCCCTGCGATAATGCCTCGCCAACCCGCGGTCGAGAATCTGCTCCATTTTTGTGAATTTCATCGCCAGCAGGGGCATTTGGTCGAGAATTGCCCCAAGTTTCGGGAGGTTGTTTATACCCTGGAGAACAGTAAGAGGATTGATTGAGTTGTCACGCGCCAAGTTATTGTAGATCTTCACAGCAAGCAGCATCAGCAAGCGCCGCCCAGGTAACCGTCTGCGCTTCAAGACCAGGGGCATCCCTGTGGTTCTTCAATTAATGAAGCATCCGCTCCGTCTTCTACTTCGCCTACCTTATTCCCTTCCCTTACCATCGCTCCTATCCCATCTCCTTCACCTATCCAAGCCTCTGCTTAGGCAAATACCCCTCTTCCCTCCTCCACTTCCACCACCACTCTTGTTCCCAAGGCCGCTCGACGTATCATGTCGGTACGTTGAAGAACGCCGCAACCTGCCACTTCCTCCACTCCACCACCACTTTCATCCACTCCACCATCGCCATTTCCATTGGTGTCATTATCGCCGTCGTTACCTCCGTCACCCTCACGACCATCCCCGCTGCCAACATCACTCCATTCGCTGTCAACATCCGAGCCTGAGCAAGCTACCCCTATGCCCATGCCTCTACCTTTGCCTTCATCTCTTCCCACACCTCCATCTTCACCTTTACCCATACCTTCGCCTCTACCTTTGTCTTTGCCTCAACTAGAGCCTGTCATTGCCGCTATCCCTACACCGCTTACATTGCCTTTACCCCCACTTACGCGTTCTAAACCTTCACCCACGCATTCCAAGCCTTCACCACCCCTTTCCCCACCTATTTCTGCCTCACGGAGTGGGTGTGCATTACCTTTGGTGCCCCTTGGGTCTAGTCCCCAGAAAGATAATGAATCAAGCCAGGCTGTGACGGTGTGTTCCAAGCTTCAAGATTTCATTTGCCGCATACCGGTCTGAGTTTCGGTCCCTGGCTATTTTGGGGCTGGTCAATCTGCACTTCCCATGATGATTGCCAAGAGATACTCTTTAGCACTAGTGCCAGTTTCTTCTCGAGCAAGGATGGTGGCAATCTCTTTGCCCGCTAGGGGATTCACTCTCGATGTTGTTATCTCTTCACGCTCGATTGCTGTTCAGTTCATTGGCCGAGAGGGGTTCTCTGCTCAGATTATACTAACCCATACGGCCTCCAGGAGCCTGATGAACTCTTTCTACAAGGGGCAATTGGCCGTATTTTCGAGGTCGACTAGGGGCATTCTGCACTTGTTATGCAATCTCCCTCGGTTTATTAGTGGATCGGCCACGCCAACGCCGCGCATCACTCTCCCTCAATTTTATCCTGCTCTTCTGGTAAGGGAGTTATGCTTCATGCCCAATTTCCGCATGGAAATGCCGAATCTCATGCTCTTAGTACCAAGCAACAAAACTCCACTGCTTTCTGATGTTCATCTCGAGGAGTTGGTTATTCGGGAATGTCCGCCTAGGGTTAGCACTACGTGTCTAGGGGCAACCGCCCCGATAAAATTGCATGTTCATAATCGGGCCAGGCCATCAGGCAGGTGGGCCCGTTATCTGAGAAGACATGGCAGATTGAGAAGGCCGAAGGTCCGAGTCCGCGCCAGGCGGAGCTATTGCAAAAAGATTTCGACCGAGAAGAGGCGGCGACGTAAGTATAAGGGCGGTCAGTTGTGCACACGGGGGTCCACATCTTCTCCTTCTTCTGCCTTTCATTCATCCTTTCTATTGCTTAGTTCCTATCCTTGGGTGGTGTACCTTCCATCACTTGATCATATTTCTACCATCTTCTCTTGTTATCACCATTCTCGGTCCCGACCTATGTCCTACTCTTCCCCTGATCCAGGGGCATCCTCTAGTTTTCCTCCTCGGGTATGTCCGAATGCCACTTCTCATCCTTTTTCCCCGACTCTGTTGGGGGTTCCTTGTGCTCGTTCCCCGACCTTGTCGGGTGGTTTTTCTGATCCTTCCCTGACTTGGTCGGGCGGTGTCCATTTTTTTCCCCGACTTTGTTAGGCGATCATGTCATTTCTTCCCCACCCCTGGCGGATGAATTTCATTTACCTTCTCTGACCATGTTGGATGATTCTTATTATCATCTTTCTATTCTTTCGTCTTCACCCTTTCAGGGTTCTCACCCTTTTTCTTGCTGTTTTCAAGGCTTTAGTCCACCTTGATCTCAATTAATCCATGTTCATTCTGTATTCGGTTCCTTGTTATCAGGGCCTCAATGCCTTAACGAGGGAGTTCTAGCCCTCGTCTCTCTTCCTTTTTATCCATTCTTCATCTAGTATGATGTCCGCCACTCCTCTGTGTCGAGGAATCCAATCATTTGCTCTCCTTTCATCCTTTATCCTGGCAAGCAAGGAATACAAAGCTACTCGCGCTCCTCAAAGCTCGATGATCGAGATCGCTTCAGGATGCCAGTTTCCACACCATGGATTTGCAAAGGTATCTTTATTTTGTGCAAAGAAATGTGCATTCATTTCCATTATTTCTATTGTTTCCACGCATAATTCCTTAACATGATTGAGTGGCTTTAGGAGTCTTTGTTTAATTAGATCTTAACTTTGTGTCAAATAAAAAAGTTAGCTTTTGCAGCATCCTTAGGCTGGTGATAACTCCGCGCTGGGAGTCTAGTTCTTTTCCCGATTGTTGGTGGCGACCTTTGAGTATGGATTTTTTCACACACTTCACGGCAAGCCATAGCCGATCTCTCTAGTGCAACATCGTTGCTACTTCGGCCATACTTTGAGTATGCACAAAGGTCTTTTCTTTTCTCTGCTCAGCCGAGTGCATGGGCAAGAGATTGATGGATAAGATGACTAACCTAGGTGCTCCCTAATACGAGAGAGGTCTCAAATAGGGGCAGTCTTGACCCTCAAAAGTGAGCTTTCATGCTATATCTGGCCAATACGGGCTACCAAAATGAGAAAATGAATCAATGCAAAATTATGAATCAAAGGCATGGCAAGAGTGGCAGTACGGTTCCCCGCGGGACGTCATGAGCCCGGTCGCATGGGTGCCTGATAAATATGGGTCTAAAAATCAAAGACACAAAGCCCCGACGCAACAGGCTATCTTTTTGAGGGGTAGTGCCCTGGAAGGAATTTGAGCCTTGATATCTCCCATCCTGCACGAAGCGTGTCTCCATTTTTTCTTCTGTTTCTCCCTCTTAGGCTGGGTTGTATCCCAGGTATGGCCTTAGTAGGGGCACCGTTCTTTAGAAGCAGTTGGTTGTGGTAAGCCACCCTCACATGCACGCCCTGCTTAAGGGAAGTCTTTAATGAAAAGGGTAGGAACGACGATCTCTGGCCAGTAGTTTGAGCCCGTCTTTAGGTGCTGCGGATTGCTATGTCAAAGGTCTAAAAAAATCAAATATTACCTAAAATCTAAAAAAATCAAATATTGTCAAAAATCAAAAAAATCAAGTACTTTAAAATTCAAAAAAAAAAATCAAATATTTTAAAAACCTAACAAATCAAATACTTCAAAAATGAAATACTATTGAAAATCTAAAAAAAAATGTACAAAAAAATCTAAAAAATGTGTCTTTTTCATACATTTACATTTATTTTAAGGACAGATACGTAATCTGTTTGCTAAGTGTACAGGTTACAAGTACTCATGCATTCCTTGCTATATCTTTGTGCTCTGCCTCCTGTCCACATCTTTGATATGTTCTTTCCTTTTTCGATCCACTCTCTCGATCTATTCTAAAGCTCATGTCCTTCTCAGCATTTTGTTTGCAATAATCTAATCTTTATGAGAGGGCTTTGCCTCACGATTATGAACCTGGCGGTTCTGCTTCATTATGATCTTGGGTTTTGATTGAAGGGCGTATTTATTTATCTTTTATCCCGCCGTGTCCTTGTCACGTATTTATGTCCCACCGTGTTGTCCCACACAGGTTGTTCTATCCCTCACCGAGTGTTGTTGGTTGTCCTACACATGTTGTTAGTCACCCCTTTATGTCCCATGTTCTTGTCCCAACCATGTGATCATCCATCATGTTCTTGTCCCAACCGTGTGTTGCCCCACCGCGTTGTTGCCTTGTCACACCATGTTCATGCATGCATGTTGTCTGTTCATGCCATTGCATATGTGCTCATTTGCTTTGTTATGTTATGTTGCATTGTCTTCCATTTCATTTGACCATTATGTTATGTCGTGTTGTTTGTCATTTTTCAGTTAATCGTTATGTTATCTACGCTATGCTTATACTTGCTTGTTTATCATATTTGTCTTATACATGAAAATCCATAAAAATTAGAAATGAAAATCCAAAAAACACCGTTTCACCTGCACAGGTAAGTCAGGTATGGCTTTCTGTCCCTACTCATTGTTGCATTACTATATGGTATTATGCTATATTATCTCGAGAACCGGCTGGTCATTCACGTGTTCCAGGATCTGATGTTCCCCTTTAACAAAAATGATGACGATCCAGGTTCACGTGTTAATCATCGGATAGGCCGTTAGGTTGGGAAAACATGGGGAGGATGGTTGTATCCTGCACGCCGTGGTTGCGGATAATATCTTGACTCTGATTCTCCCAGTCTAGCAATACTATTCTCGAGTATTTTCTATTTTGTGGCTTTGTTTGCATTCGTTTTAATGATTTCTTTATTTTGGCCTAGCATGCATCATACGCATCTTTTAAGCATTCATGACCTATGATTTGTCTGAAAATGTCCCACCAGTGATGGATGATTATGTGTTCATGATTTTAAGTAAGAGGAATAAATTCTACTCAGAGTTGGAAGGTTCTCTCTGTTCTTTTCGCATGGTTTGGTTGACTAAGACTCCCCATCTGGAGTTTAGCCTATTTCCTTTACTTTTTACTGCTTTCTTTGATCTCCTCATTGGACCGCGGGATTGTGTCCCCCATGAGGTCGGTCTTGTGTTTTTCCTTTTCATTTAGTTAGTTCCTCTAGACTAGTGTCGTTTTGGTCTAATCGTCCCTTGTGTTTGGTTCAGAGTTTTTCGAAAGATTCCTATCGCTTGTTGGCGATGAAAAACGGGTTTCTTTTGCCTTAACGCCCGCTTTTCAGTCCGCTCCGCTTCATCTCCATGTTCCATTTTGCTTTCGCTTCACCTCCGCTCGCTCAACTACAAAGAGGACGTTAAGGAGGGGCATCTGTTGACACCCATTTTTTGCCAATAAGTTGAGTCATTCCTTTTACTATTATTATTGATGCCTCAAGTTGTCCATTACTTATTGGGCCGTTTTCGGGCATAATCTTGGGCCCATTGTATGGGTGCCTTCCTCCCTGACTTGATCTGCTTCAATTCAGGGCTTAGTGGGCATCGATTTGCTTTAATTTCCATATTTTGGTCGATTTTCAAAAGCACACCCATTGTGCGGTCTATATCCTGGCCGTCCAGTCATGGAACGGTTGATCATGGGCCTTTTATCTATTTTCTAGGTTTTTAGATGATTTTCTGAATTTCCATCGACAAGCAATGGAGCGGTCTATGCCTAGCCGTCCAGATCCATGGAACGGTGGGCGTTGGACCGTCCTATCCTCCAGAGTCCTAAGGGTGTTGGTTTTCAGATAATTATTTATTTATCCTATTTTTCTGGATATATCACCGACAGGCTTTGAACGGTTGTTCCTGGGCCGTGTCATGCATTAAATGGTCCACTTAAGACCGTCTAATTCATGAGAGTCCAATGGCAAAATGGTCGGTCAGTTCGCTGGATAAGTGGATCCTTTTTCTTATTTTATTTAATTTCCACCGACAACATTGAGCGGTCTAGGAAAGATCGTTCTAAGCATTGGGCGGTCTATCGCACGACCGCGCAATGGTGCGATAACTGAAGATTTAAAGGGTTTTTCTCTCTCCACCCGTGGATAATCCTCCAACTTTATCCACCCATTTCTCTACGGTTTCTCAACCAAATGGGGTGCCATTTTCTCTGGGTGGAAGATAATTGAATTAGCTACAAATCATCTTTCGATAATTCGCACTAATATCCAATGGAAACCCTAATTTCAGGGCTGACTTAGTGGGCTCTATAAATAGACCCTAAGGCCAAGCTTTGAAAAGGGGGGGAAGATTTCAAGGTCACGGCGAAGCCCTGCCAAATTCTAGAGCGACCAGAGATCAGGGAGGGAGGCCTTCCACGTCCATTCAGGCCTCCGGTTCAGGGAGTATTAGTGTTTGGGTCTTCGATTCTAATAGTCTCACTTGTCATCTTGTCCATCGCATGCATCGTTTTCTCTGCTCTTCTACCATGTTTTTCATCATCACATTTCATTACACACACCCTCCCATTATTTTTGTTGCCCCCAGGGGTTTAAAACTCCCCAGGTATTCCCCATTCCATTCGTTTATGTTCATTCATGTTCGCTCTTACATTTGCTACGCTTTATAGTTCTAATCTGGGTTTCTTCCTGCATTCTCCACGTTGTTTTGCAGGTCAGCGGCATCCTAACACGAGGCCCATCTTTTCTGGCCGGCTGGAAAGGATGGAGGTTGAGTTCCCACGTTTTGGGAGTTGGTGGCATTGAGCGGTCTTCATCTGTCCGTGCGAAGAATAGGGCGGCTTCATTTGGACCGTCCAATCCTTCCAGCGGTTGACCCTGAACCGTCCCGTCATCCAGCTACTCTTCATCCCGCGTTCATCCCAGCGCTGTTGGGCGGTCTATCAAGCGACCGCGCGTCCACTGGGTGGTTCACCCAGAACCGCGTATTTCTGCAGTGTTGCTCTAGGCGAGTGTCTCCCCTTTCTTTCCAAGGTACGGTGTACTTGCTTGCATTCGACACCTTGGTGGCGATCACACACACTCCACATCCTTCTCCTGTTATTTACATATCGCTTAATTCTTTACATTAGCATAGTAAAGAAGGGATTTGGAAGGATAATCAAAAAGGGGAAAGAAGGGAAAAACATGTCAACAATAGCGACACCTTCAAGGGCGTTATTTAAATAGCGACCAGACGACGGTCGCGGTATCTAAAAAAGAAAAAGAAAACCACTTATTAAACTAGTAATGAAGTCTACTTTAGGGCATTACATTGTGACATGAAATTCACTCAACAAAGCACTGATTTTGGCGTGTCTACAAAGCACTGATTTTGGCGTGTCTACAAATCCCACGAACGACAACAGCAAAAGGATGCGTCTACGTCTGCTGGGCATGTATTTATAGGGAGAGATCCTAATGGAGTCCTTAATCTTCCTAATGGGATATAAATTCCCACGTAGCAATCATACTTGGTTAAAACCTTCCCATGCTAATCCTTTCTTTCCCAAACCACAGCCACTTTCCTGGTTGGACGTAAACCCTAAAGCCTCATGCAAAGGTTCGAACGTGAAAAAGCCTTGGGCTTTTGAAATCAACCCACAATATGTATATATATGTATATGCCCTATTCCTCCTTTGACGTGAAATGATTTATGGGCTTTTGTTTATTAAGGCCCATGTATATATATGGGTTAAAGCCTTCAATTGGGTTGATGTTTGAGCTTTATTTTTGTTTGTTTTCGGCCCTTGTCTTATTTATTTGGAAGATTTGTTTATTTAGAAAATTTTATTCCTATAGTTTTATTCGGGTTGCTACACCCTCCCTGTCACGTCCCGAGTATTTATTACAGCGGAAGACTCGCTCGAGGAACGCGAACAGCCGGCATGATAAGCCTCTTGCAAGCAATGATGATCAGACCACAAGGCAATCACACATAAGAATGCAATCGCATAATAATTAATCAAACTCCAACTTTATTTCATTGGTAATCGAGTATTCAAGTATAATAACCTTTTCATACCTTTTCCATTCCACTATACTCAAAAAAATAGGAAATTACAAAGACTCGATCTAAACATTGTGTACTTCCTAAGTCTTCACTCTCAATTTGATATGATTTTCATTCGCTCTCGGACCCGCTACTTGTATAACCCGAATCCGAATTCGTATCACTTCCATCTCCTGAAAAAGATTAAAAATAGGTAATGAGCACACTTGCCCAGTAGGTATCTCCGCATCAACATGATTAACACTATTAAAGTAATTAACATTTTAGCTCTAAAGAATTTAGGTAAAATTATGCGAAATGCGATCAATCATGCGAGTAACCAAAGTAATAAAACGATCATGTAAGATAGAGTGAGAGCAAGAATGAAATAGCAAGAGCGTAACAAGAACATGATATTGGCCTTTCATAAACAAGAATGTATCGAGAATGTACTGGCAAGCCAGATAATCATCACTCTAGTATCTTTTGCTTATGAGCAAGTACTTCATGAATTTTTGTGGAATATCAAGCAAGAAAGTCATGTACAAGAATGTCATATCGTGCCGTGGATTTTCACTTATTTATAAAGAAAGTATTCCCAGCGCAATGCGACGCCAATAGCATCATACCCCATGGTTTATAATAGTATGTTTCGACAATCAATCGACGGGACTAGCATAGAGCCCTTGAACACAATCAGTGCTCGATCGCATCTTCAAGTATAAATCAAGCTACTTCCATGCATGTAACAGTAAAGTATGGCCAAGAATGTAATACGTTCAATAATCTCATGATAATAATAATCAATGAATGAACGCTTCAATTTAGAATATGAAAGATCAAGAATGACTTATACTATGTTATGCTCATGGAAATAATTCGGTAGCATAACGACTATTTTCTTAACTTTTCATCCTTTAAAATTAAGTATCTTGATCATTGTGACAAGTCCTAGAACATCAATGATCCACCTAGGAACTTTAGAATATCAACCCCTTGGTCGCACCTTGGGTTAACAAAATATAGAACTGTGACGGTCTTGTACTGGGCCGTTACATAACATGGCGCTTCAGTATTGGGCCGTTACAATGGTCTGAATCCGAAAGAAATAAAGATGGACTCAGTACATGTGACGGTCGTTTATTGGGCCGTTAGATGAGCCTGACGGTCCAACCTTGATCCGTTACATATTCGAAAACCAGAAACCATCGATAGTGTTTTCTAATGATTGAGCTTTCATGGTACAACCAACTCGGCGTCCTAGTGGGAATCCCAGGCTCGCGGAGAATTACGGAAGCCTTGAAACAAGAATTCCTAGTACATTGGAAGGAATATCCAATAGAGAGGTCCTCATGTCCAAGAATAATGTTCCTATAGTGTAAAGTGTAAACTAATGGACAACATACCGGAATATGTGCCATGTACTTAAAGAAAAATGACTCTATTGATAGAGAGAGAATGTGTAGCAATGTGAAACCAAAATAAAACTCCGTCAATACAACATTGGAAAAATCATGATTTAAATACAAAACTATAAAGTTAGTCAATAAAATTAACATATGCTTTAAAATAACTCAAGATCATGCAATTCCTATTATGAATCAGTAGATAAACTTAAAGTCATTCTAACAGGTCAAAACTTAGATAACTAGGCATATTTATAAGTTAATGTGACTGTTCTTCAATTCTGTCTCGAATTGCCTGAACAAAGCATTCTGACGATCTAGTCTAAGCGCATTACACTGATGTAACGGTTTATCGTGGGACCGTCAGAGTTATATAACGCTCCAGTTATGGTGCGTCAGGGTCCGCAGAGAGCTTTGAATACAACAGAGGGTGTGACGGCTTATCGTAAGACCGTTACAGTGTTGTGACGGTCCTACCTTAATCCGTCAGAGCTTCTGCTGACAACAATAGATAAAAAGATCTAAGGTTTCAACTTACATCATGTCTGGAAATCATGTATAAACTTCCACATGATAAAATGAAGGCTAAACTAATAGCATGCATGGGTTTTCTGTGAATTTGACAAGAAAGTTCCTTTTAACTTAGTTAGGGCTAAGAATACACATGTATGCATGACTCTACTAAAATATGAAATCCATGATCTATAGTGCATGAAATCAAGTCAAATCAGAGGGATTTTATCCCTAACAAGATGTTTTTGCCAATCATGTGATGACCTACCACTTAATTGGGCTTTAAACTTTAATTTGAGTCTGAAAGACGTGCCCTAGTTCTCCCTTTCCAGTGAGTTTCTAGCAACTTCACGCTGCTCTAGCTCCTCAACCTCTTGACCTAAGGACGTGAAATTTTGAGGGTAAGAAGATGAAACTACGGGGAACAAAAAGTTCTAAAAAACCGAACTATAATGATCTCGTTTAGATGTCCAAATCTCCTGATCTTCAGAGGACTTGCGTTCAGTTTCCTACGTTGCTAAGGTCTGACCAGCAACTTTGGAAGCTTCAATCTCCTTGGTTGGTTGATCTCCTAACACAAAATTTGGAGAGCTATTAGTCTAAAGTATTATAAACAAAACCTTCTAAAGAACTTACCCGAAATTCTATCTCCTTACCTTGATTCTTCACAAGCCAAAAGTAAGGGTCGCTCAGTTCAGAACTTGGTCTTATTTTTAGGGATTTGGTTAGGATTTGAGGATTAGATCGATTCTAGAGTCCTTAGTTGGCCAAAACCTGATCCCTAAGAGTCCTTAGTAACCTTACATATTCTCCTAATTAGGTCTCTTGCAGATAGGATCCCAAAGATCCCTTTTTTTTTACAAGTTCTTCAACTCACGAAATTAACAGGGTGTGACGGTCCAGTCCTGATGCGTTACATGCATGTGGCGGTCGCCCGATAGACCGTTACAGCCAACGTGTGTAGAATTTTAAATTAATAAAACTCTTTTATTCATTTTATCTATATAATTATCTAATTAAGGGATATTTATTCTTTAAAATCCGTGAATAAGCTAAATAACCTTCTAGAATATGGGCCAAACTTGATGGGCTTGGTCCTTAAACCTTTTGAGTCTTACTTCAATAGGCTAGGCTAATTATTTAACACAATTGGGTCTTATAATAACTTATTAATCCAATAATCTATTTATTAATTTATTTAGGCGTTTATAAATTCAAGAAAATTATTAAATAACCTAGAAATTACTTATATAAGTTTTGGGGGACTACACCCTCCCCCACTTAGAAGAATTTGGTCCCTAAATTCAATACATGGATTCTGGAGAGTGTACTTATAGTTAAATGATTCTGAAAATCTTTTCCGCATAGCTTCTTCGTTTTCCCATGTTGCTTCATATGGCCATGTTTTCTTCCATTGAATCTTGACCATAGGAATAACTTTATTCCTTAGTTGACGCACTTCTCGTTCCAAAATCTTTATTGGCATTTGCTCGTACATCATGTCCTTCTGAATTTCCAAATTATCATAAGTGATCACATGGTCAGGATCATATACATACTTTTTCAGCATAGAGACGTGAAATACGTCATGAACTCCTGCTAATTGTGGAGGTAAAGCAAATCTATAAGCTACTTCACCGACCCTTTCAAGAATTTCAAATGGGCCAATGAACCTGGGAGTTAGCTTGCCTTTGATGCCAAATCTTCGAATACCACGACCCGGAGAAACCTTTAGATATACATGATCTCCAACCTGAAACTCCAAATCGCGCCTTCGATTATCGGCATAAGACGTTTGCCTATCTTGTGTCATCTGCAGTCTTTCTCGAATGAGCTTGATCTTCTCTGTAGAATCCCTGATAAGGTCGGGGCCTAGAAATTATCTTTCCCCTATTTCATTCCAACAAATAGGTGATCTACAGCTTTTTCCATATAACGCTTCAAAAGGTGCCATTTGTATGCTGGCTTGATAGCTGTTGTTATATGCAAATTCTACCAGAGGCAAGTGATCATGCCAACTTCCTCCAAAATCGATAGCACAAGCCCTAAGCATATCTTCTACTACTTGATTTGTTCTTTTCGTCTGACCATCTGTTTGAGGATGAAAGGCTGTGCTAAAGTTCAATCTAGTCCCTAGTGAGTTTTGTAGACCCTTCTAGAAATGTGATTTGAATCGAGGATCTCTATCAGATATAATAGTGACAGGGATACCATGTAATTTGACATTTTTTTATGTATAATGCTGCTAGAATATCCACAGACCATCGATTTTTATTGGTTGAAAATGTGCAGATTTAGTCAATCGGTCTATGATTACCCATATACCATCGTGTCCTCCTCGGGTCTTAGGTAAACCCATGATGAAATCCATGATCAATTTTGAGATCCTGATACATCTTTGTACCTCCTGGATGAATGGTGTACTTGGAATTATGTGCTTCTTCTAGGATCAATTTCTTCGTATCCTCATGATCCGGTACACATACTCGGCCCTTAAATAGCAATCTTCCATCATTGGAAACGAAGAAATCCGTCCTCTAATCTATGTTAGCTTTAATCTCCAGTAACGTGGGATCATCATCTTACAACTTGACCAGATCCTCTATTAATGTTGGTTGAGCTCGAATATTAGCCATGAAGCAATCCTCTTCCTTTGTGTCAATATCTAAATTCAACTAAGCAAACTGAGGAATAAGATTAGTCATACTAACCATAAGACTTGATAGCATTCCCATTGGTTTTCTGTTGAGTGCATCAGCTACAGCATTAGCCTTGCCATGATGATATTGAATAGCAAAATCAAAATCTTTGAGGTATTCTAACCATCTTCTCTGCCTCATATTTCGCTCTTTTTGAGAAAATAAATATTTCAAGCTCTTATGATCTGAGTATACCGTGAACTTTTCTCCATAGAGATAATGGCGCCAAATTTTTAAGGAGAAAATAACAGCTGCCAATTCCAAATCATGCACAGGATAATTTTCCTCGTGACGTTTCAATTATCTTGAAGAATAGCAGATTACTCTTCCATCTTGCATGAGGACACATCCTAATCTAATACCAGACGCATCCGTATATACTTCGAATCTACCACCTTCCACTGTTAATGATAGAATAGGAGCTGTAGTGAGATGATTCTTAAGAGTTTGAAAACTCTCTTCACATTCCTTGGGCCAAACAAATGGATTTTCTTTTCTTGTAAGTCTTGTTAAAGGAACTGCAATCTTTGAGAAGTCCTTAATGAACCTCCTATAATAACCAGCTAGACCCATAAAGCTTCTTACTTCTAATACAGTCGTTGGCCGGCTCCAATTCCCGACAGCTTCTACTTTCGAAGGATCCACAGCGATTCCTTCCTTGGAAATAATGTGGCCTAAGAATGAAACTTCCTTGAGCTAGAATTCACATTTGTTAAGCTTTGCATAAACTTTATGTTCTCTAAGTGTTTGCAGAGCTATCCTCGGATGTTCTTCATGTTCCTCTTTTGTCTTGGAGTATATCAAGATGTCATCAATGAAGACGACGATGAATTGGTCCAGATATGGTTGGAAAACATTGTTCATAAGTTGCATAAATGCTGCTGGGGCATTAGTTAACCCGAATGGCATTACCACGAATTCATAGTGGCCATAACGACTTCAAAAAGCCGATTTATAAATGTCTTCTTCTTTAATTCTAAGCTGATGATAACCTGATCTAAGGTCAATCTTGGAGAAATATTCTGCTCCCGAAAGCTGATCGAAGAGCTCATCAATACACGACAACGGATACTTGTTTTTGATTGTAAGTTGATTCAGTCACCAGTAATCGATGCATAGCCTGAGAGAACCATCCTTCTTCTTGATAAAAAGAACTGGCGCACCCCAAGGGGAAGTGCTAGGTCTGATGAAGCCCTTATCTAGTAGTTCCTGCAACTGCTTCTTTAGTTCCTTGAGTTCTGTGGGGGACATCCTGTAAGGGGCTATAGAAATAGGTGCTGCTCCTGGAATGAGTTCAATAGTGAAGTTCACTTCCGTCTCGGGTTGTAAACTGGGTAATTCAGATGGGAATACATTTGGAAACTCATTTACAATAGGCATGTCTGCTATGATAATTTCCTTGGACTCCGTAATAATGACAGAAGCAAGAAAAGCTTCACATCCTTGCGAGATAAGTTTGTAAGCGTGAAGTGAGGATATGATAGTGGGGTGTTTCTTATATTTGATGCCAAGAAAAGAGAATCTTGGAAGACCGGGTTTTCGGAAGGATATAATCCTGTTTCTGCAATTGATATAAGCATCAATATCTACAAGCCAATCTACCCCTAAAATGGCATCATAACCTTTCATGTCAAGGCATACTAAGTTTGCGGGGAGATCATGACCTTCTACTATCACTTCGCTATCAGGATAATAGTTGGTATGTTTTGTTCCAGAACCTAAGGGTGTGGTAATAGCAAGATCTGAAGGTAAGGGAACTGATGCAATTGGTAATGTTTTTGCAAAAGTAGTGGAGATAAAAGAATGAGGGGCACCAGTATCAAATAGCACAAATGCAGGATGGAAACAAATTTGAAGAGTACCTTCCATAAGCCCACCATCCCTGGGCGCTTCCTCTTCTTCTAGAACAGCATTGAGGCGAGCTTGCCTCCTGCGTCCACCACCAGATGACTGGTCCTTCATAAGGGGGCAATCTGGCATGCGATGCTCCCTTCTTCCACAACGTAAATAAGCGCCGAGGCTCTTCCAACACTCTTCAGTCGAATGGCTAAACTTTTCGTAAAAAGTGCAAGCCGTGGCGACTTGCTCCTCCTCCTTAATCTTCTTATTCTTCTGGGAACTTCCACCGTTCCCACTCCTGGATCTCTTCTTACTATCACGACTCTTATAAGGCTCCGTGATGCTGAATTTCTCTTTCTTGTAACACCGATCTGATCGTCGGCTGGACTCTTCTCCTTTCCCTTTCAATTTCTAGACCTTTTCTAAGGGCCTCTCACATAAGTATGCCCACTGAACCATCTCTGCATAAGTATGGATATTTTGGGTCCCAAGCTGCTGAATAAAATCGGGACGTAACACATCCAAAAACCGATTTGCCTTTAATAGATCGGTACTGATTAGATGTGGTGCATAAGGTGCTAGCCTTGAAAATTGTAGTTCATATTCAGCCACTGTCAGCATTCCATGTCGAAGAGAGGCGAACTCCATAGCCTTTCTTTCTTTCACATGCTCAGAGAAATACTTGGCACGGAATAAGGTGAGAAAGCCATCCCACGTATGAGGTGCATCGACCAGAGGTGCCGGAACCGACTTCCACCATGTAGGGGCATCTTTGTTGAGTTGTAAGGTTGCAAGACGCACCTTCTCTTATTCGGTGCATTGGATGACGTCAAATATATGGTTCATCTCGTCAATTCAGTTCTCTACTTCGTCCGGATTAGAGGAACCATAGAAACGCAGAGGGTTTAAACTCCAAAAATTACGATGTAAATCGCCAGCCCTTGCCCCTGCGCCAGCTTGCGCCATGGTTTGTAATGCCTGAGTAAGGCCGGCAACAGTTTGTTGCATGCCATTCCAATCTACGCGATGAGCCATGGTAATAATAAGGTACCTACAAGAAATATAACAACTAGTTATTTCTCGTGAAATTGGAAGAAAATTTATCTTAAGGCTAATTAACTATCTTTTCCCGAGCTCTACCCAATTCTCACATGGGTATGGGAAATTTCTTTCTTAGTTCATAGGTAGGGGCCCTTAAACCTTGGACTTATCCTATGACATGATTCTTCTCCCTAAGTCCTGAGACTTAGGCTCTGATACCAACTTAACTTTCACGCCCCGAGCCTTTATTACAGCGGAAGACTCGCTTGAGGAACGCGAACAGCCGGCATGGTAAGCCTCTTGCAAGCAAGAATGATCAGAATGCAAGACAATCCCACATAAGAATGTAATCGCATAATAATTAATCAAATGCCAACTTTATTTCATTGGTAATCGAGTATTCAAGTACAATAACCTTTTCATACTTTTTCCATTCCACTATACTCAAAAAAATAAGAAATTACAAAGACTCAATCTAAACATTGTAAACTTCCTAAGTCTTCACTCTCAATTTGATATGGTTTTCATTCGCTCTCGGACCCGCTACTTGTATAACCCGAATCCGAATTCGTATCACTTCCATCTCCTGAAAAAGATTGGAAATAGGTAATGAGCACATTTGCCCAGTAGGTATCTTCGCATCAACATGATTAACACTATTAAAGTAATTAGCATTTTAGCTCTAAAGAATTTAGGTAAAATCATGCGAAATGTGATCAATCATGCGAGTAACCAAAGTAACAAAACGATCATTTAAGATAGAGTGAGAGCAAGAATGAACTAGCAAGAGCGTAACAAGAACATGATATTGGCCTTCCAAAAACAAGAATGCATCGGGAATGTACTAGCAAGCCACATAATCATCACTCTAGTATCTTTTGCTTATAAGCAAGTACTTCGTGAATTTCTGTGGAATATCAAGCAAGAAAGTCATGTACAAGAATGTCATGTCGTGTCGTGGATTTTCATTTATTTATAAAGAAAGTACTCCCAGCGCAATGCGATGCCAGTAGCGTCATACCCCATGGTTTATAATAGTATGTTTCCGACAATCAGCCGAGGGGACTAGCATAGAGCCCTTGAACACAATCAGTGCTCGATCGCATCTTCAAGTATAAATCAAGCTACTTCCACGCATGTAACAATAAAGTATAGCCAAGAATGTAATAAGTTCAATAAGCTCATGATAATAATAATCAATGAATGAACGCTTCAATTTAGAATATGAAAGATCAAGAATGACTTATACTATGTTATGCTCATGGAAATAATTCGGTAGCATAACGATTATTTTCTTAACTTTTCATCCTTTACAATTAAGTATCTTGATCATTGTGACAAGTCCTAGAACATCAATGATCCACCTAGGAACTTTAGAATATCAACCCCTTGGTCGCACCTCGGGTTAACAAAATATAGAACTGTGACGGTCTTGCACTGGGCCATTACATAACGTGACGCTTCAGTATTGGGCCGTTACAATGGTCTGAATCCGAAAGAAATAAAGATGGACTCAGTACATGTGACGGTCGTTTATTGGGCCGTTAGATGAGCCTGACGGTCCAACCTTGATCCGTTACATATTCAAAAATCAGAAACCATCGATAGTGTTTTCTAATGATTGAGCTTTCATGGTACAACCAACTCGGCGTCTTAGTGGGAATCCCAGGCTCGCGGAGAATTACGGAGGCCTTGAAACAAGAATTCCTAGTCCATTGGAAGGAATATCCAATAGAGAGGTCCTCATGTCCAAGAATAATGTTCCTATAGTGCAAAGTGTGAACTAATGGATAACATACCGGAATATGTGCCATGTACTTAAAGAAAAATGACTCTATTGATAGAGAGAGAATGTGTAGCAATGTGAAACCAAAATAAAACTCCGGCAATACAACATTGGAAAAATCATGATTTAAATACAAAACTATAAAGTTAGTCAATAAAATTAACATATGCTTTAAAATAACTCAAGATCATGCAATTCCTATTATGAATCAGTAGATAAACTTAAAGACATTCTAACATGTCAAAACTTAGATAACTAGGCATATTTATAAGTTAATGTGACTGTTCTTCAATTCTGTCTCGAATTGCCTGAACAAAGCATTCTGACGGTCTAGTCTAAGCGCGTTACACTGATGTAACCATTTATCGTGGGACCGTCAGAGTTATATAACGCCCTAGTGATGGTGCGTCAGAGTCCACAGAAAGCTTTGAATACAACAGAGGGTGTGACGGCTTATCGTAAGACCGTTACACTGTTATGATGGTCCTACCTTAATCCGTCAGAGCTTCTGCTGACAATAATAGATAAAAAGATCTAAGGTTTCAACTTACATCATGTCTGGCAATCATGTATAAACTTCCACATAATAAAATGAAGGCTAAACTAATAGCATGCATGGGTTTTCTGTGAATTTGACAAGAAAGTTCCTTTTAACTTAGTTAGGGCTAAGAATACACATGTATGCATGACTCTACTAAAACATGAAATCCATGATCTATAGTGCATGAAATCAAGTCAAATCAAAGGGATTTTATCCCAAACAAGATGTTTTTGCCAATCATGAGATGACCTACCGCTTAACTAGACTTCAAACTTTAATTTGAGTCTGAAAGACGTGCCCTAGTTCTCCCTTTCCAATGAGTTTCCAGCAACTTCACGCTGCTCTAGCTCCTCAGCCTCTTGACCTAAGGACGTGAAATATTGAGGGTAAGAAGATGAAACTACGGGGAACAAAAAGTTCAAAATAACCGAACTCTAATTACCTCGTTTACATGTCCAAATCTCCTGATCTTCAGAGGACTTGCGTTCAGTTTCCTGGGTTGCTAAGGTCCGACCAGCAACTTTGGAAGCATCAATCTTCTTGGTTGGTTTATCTCCTAGCACGAAATTTGGAGAGCTATTAGTCTAAAGTATTATAAACAAAACCTTCTAAGGAACTTACCCGAAATTCTATCTCTTTACCTTGATTCTTCACGAGCCAAAAATAAGGGTCGCTCAGTTCAGAACTGGGTCTTATTTATAGGGATTTGGCTAGGGTTTAAGGATTAGATCGATTCTAGAGTCCTTAGTTGGCCAAAACCTGATCCCTAAGAGTCCCTAGTAACCTTACATGTTCTCCTAATTAGGTCTCTTGCAGATAGGATCCCAAAGATCCTATTTTTTTTGCAAGTTCTTCAACTCACGGAATTAACAGGGTGTGACGGTCCAGTCCTGATGCGTTACATGCATGTGGAGGTCGCCCGATAGACCGTTACAGTCAACGTGTGCAGAATTTCAAATTAATAAAACTCTTTTATTCATTTTATCTATATAATTATCTAATTAAGGGATATTTATCCTTTAAAATCCGTGAATAAGCTAAATAACCTTCTTGAATATGGGTCAAACTTGATGGGCTTGGTCCTTAAACCTTTTGAGTCTTACTTGAATAGGCTAGGCTAATTATTTAACACAATTGGGCCTTATAATAACTTATTAATCCAATAATCTATTTATTAATTTATTTAGGCATTTATAAATTCAAAAAAATTATTAAATAACCCAGAAATTACTTATATAAATTTTGGGGCACTACACTCCCCCACTTAAAAGAATTTGGTCCCCAAATTTAACTTCCTATAGACATGGAGGGTGCAGAATACTTACAATTTTGGAATAAGTCGGGGAATCTCTTCTTCATAGATTCTTCGGTCTCCCATGTGACTTCCCGTTCAAGATTCTTGTTCCATTGAATCTTCACCATAGGGATCGTCTTACTCCTTAACGTGCGAACTTCGCGAGCTAGGATCCTTGTGTTGCATCCCTACAGTTTTGATGATGTCTCACACTATAAATCAATCGGTTTCTATCAATAGATTAATTCATGCTTCATGTAGGACAGTGCAGTTCATGTGGTTGTCATATAGACATGCATTACTTGTTCAAGTCCATACTCTCTCAGCATAGTCTGGACAGTAGTGGGTCGACCCCCCTTCCAGATGGGTCGACCCCCCAGATTTGTAAGTCAGTTCATTGGCGTTGGGCATCCAAGTCTATACATTGATTCACTGTTCATGCCTTCCTTCAAAGTCTGTACAGCCATTCCTTGAGATCAAGTCTATACATCGGTCTGTTTGATCAAGTCTGTACAGCGGTTGCATTCATTAGAAGTCTATACATCCACAGTTGAACCCCAAGTCTGTACATCGCTTGCATCTTCAAAGTCCATACATCCATAGCAAGTCTGTACACTGACACTTTACCTACGTTCAGAACTTCAAGTCTATACCGTGGTAAACTCTGCACATTGTGATTTAAAGATCACCAAGTCTATACATTGCTCACAGCACACACGTTCAAAGCCTGAAGTATGTACAGCCTTGACATATGCTGCTAAGTCTATACATCACAAAGTCTGCACATCGCAGTGTTCAAGCCTTTCAAGTCTATACACTGGTTCAGGGTTCCCAAGTCTATACATCGGTCCTCATGCGTTACAAGTCTGTACAGCCTGCTTCATCGTTCAGAGTCTGTACATTCCTCAAGGGCCAAGTGTATACATTGTCCACGTGTTCACATTTACAAAGTCTATACATCGCGGGGCTTCGAATCTTCAAGTCTGTACTTCCTTCAAGGGCCAAGTCTATACACTGTCTCGCTCACATCTTCAAGGGGTAAGTCTATACATCGTTCGCTCAACTTCAGCTTTTGCATTAAAGTCTATACAGTGGATTGAGCATCGTGAAGTCTATACAGTGATTGAGCATCGTGAAGTCTATATAGTGGCTGAGCATCGTGAAGTCTATACAGTGGCTGAGCATCGTAAAGTCTATACATTGGTTAGGCTCGTTCATGCAGCGTTCATCTCAAGTCTGTACACTGCCTTTCACAGGCACTCATTCATCAAGTCTGTTCAGTCCCTTGGTTGCAAGTCTATACACTCGATTGCTTCATGCATTACCAGAAGTCTACACATCCCCCTCTGCTATGTAATGCATCAGTTTTCAAGTCTATACACTGAGGACGCTGAAGGCCCTCAAGTGTATACATTCTCACATTGTACACACTTATTCATTTGCTGCTTCTAAAGTATATACACTCGTTGTGATAAGCCTGAACTAACTAATTTGATTCATTTCTTTTGTCTCTGCCTGTAGATGACTCAGGTTAATGATTGGGCACGTGAACCGAGGATGATGCTTGGCACGTGATCCGAGGATGCTCTGGAAAAGGAGGGAACGAGACCCACACGTGTGAAGTCCTGGAATTCAGGTCAAATGCCATATAAAAGGTGTCTTCTGCAAACAGGAGAAGTGAACGAAAAAAAAAAGGGCCGAAGTGAAGAATCCCTGAGCAGAAGAAGAAAAGAGAGAGCCTCCACGTTCCAGAGAAAAGACAGAGAGAAGAATTTGAGAGATATGAACTGAGAGAAAAGTCCTTGAGAGATAGAAGAAATCGTGCTGTGAAGATTTGCTTCTTCGGAAGCTACATTTGTTTTTGGTTTTCAGAAATGATTGTCGTTCATCGTTGGTCTTGTTTTTCTTTCTGTTTTTCATTTCTTCATTTCTGATTCCGAATTGTTACCCTCTAGTGTTTGGAGGAAGGGAGAGTTACTCCAGTTCCCCTCTGGGCTGCAGAGGAAGAGAGATCTGCGATCTCTGGTTTTGCCAGTGACGGGCTGTCACTAGCAGGTTCCCTCCGGTTGGAGGAAGGGAGAGCCATCTCCGGTTCTGGTCTTGCTGGTTGCAGGTCCAGGTGTCAAGCTCTGTGGGTAGCAGAGTTTGGTTGAGGGATTTGTTTCCCTTGGTTGTTCAAGCTGTGTGGCAGCATCTTGTTCGCAGACTGAGTCTGCAGTTTTCTAGCAGTGGCTAGTGGAATCCTCACTCTAGTTGGAGTGAGGGGTGGATGTAGATTGTGGACTACAATCGAACCACCTTAAAATTTCTTGTCTCCTCTGTGGTTTGCTGTTATCGGTTGTGCTCTCCATCTGCTTGGCATTGTGTTTGACTGTGGACAGCCTTTTTCAATCGCACCTTCTTATTCTGTCTTAGTTATTCACTGCGTTAGCTATATTGTTTTGCTGTATCTGAAGGGTCGAAATTCGAAGTAGTGATTTTCCGCTGAAGTTTTCTAAATCGGGAGTGATCTATTCATCCCCCCCTTCTATATCACTCTTCGCTGCGCTAACATTTGGTATCAGAGCAGGTTTGCATCATGTGGACGAACGGTCAGGGAAATGCTAATGGTCCTAGAAGCTTCATGCCTGAAGGTCAATCCATTAGTCGCCCTCCATTTTTTGATGGTAATAACTATCTCTTTTGGAAGAACATGATGGAAGTGTTTATCAGGGCACAGAGCCACAAGCTGTGGAGGGTAATTACTGTTGGGCCGTATGATCTGCCACCGAACGAGGACGCGTGGACAGATGATCATGTCAAGCTATCTTCACTCAACTGGACGGCGCTGAACATCATCCAGTGTGCTGTTCACCCAGAGGAATATGCCCGCATATCTGCCTACAAGACTGCCAAGCGAATGTGGGATGAGCTGCAATTAATCTACGAAGGTACAGCTCAAGTGAAAGCCTCGAAGGTAAATCTCTACACCTCTAAGTATGAATTGTTTAGGATGAATGCAGAGGAGAATATTACTGAAATGTATGCCAGGTTGTCCTTGATCACAAACACTCTTAAGGGGCTAGGGAAGGATCTAGCTGAGGCAGATATAGTCAGGAAAATTCTTAGATCTTTATCCCCAGCATGGCACACTAAGGCCATAGTGATAGAGGAGTCAAAAGATCTGACGACCTTGACAGTGAATGAACTCATAGGATCCCTCATGACCTATGAGATGAATTTCAAAGGAGGTGGTGAAGGAAGTGACAGGAAGGGTAAGAATGTAGCTCTCAAGGCATCCCGCAACAAGAGTAGCAGTAGCAGCAGCAGCAGCAGTAGCGGTGAGTCCGATGGTTTTTCCGATCTCGACCAGAAGGAGCAGGCAATGCTCACTCGACAGTTCAGTAAATTTTTAAGGAGAAAGGGGAAGACCTTTAGGAGGAAGAAGCCATACTCCTTTAACAAGAATGTTGAATCTACCAATCATAAGGACAGAAATTCTAAGAGACTGACTTGTTTTCATTGTAACAAACAGGGACACATGAAAGGCGAATGCCCAGATCTCCAAAAGAAGGGTCCCTACTTTCAGAAGAAGAGCTCAAAGGTGCAGAAAAAGAAGAAGCCACAGGCGATGGTCTGCACGTGGAGCGAGGAGGAAGAAGATCCCGAAGACACTTCCTCAGAGGAGTATGAAGAAGGAATTTGCCTTATGGCAAATAGCGAAGAGGAGGTAATAAATGTCTTTGAAAATTTCTCTATTGATGACTGGGAAGATGCTTATGGTGAATTGTTAGACAAGTTTAATTCTCTCAGTAAAGAGCATAGGGTCCTCAAAAGAAAATTTAATACTAATGTTGAAGAACAAACCCAGGTCTGTGAGGAAAATCAGAAACTAAAAGAGCAACTAGAAGAAATGACCTCACTAAGAAAAGAAAATGATAAGCTCAAGGGAGAAAACCAGGAGAGTCACACCCAGCTCAATGAACTGAAAACTAAAATTGAAGAAAGCCTGAATGAAATTAGAGTGAACTCAGAGAAATATGAAGCTGTTAAGATAGTGAATGCTGAACTGTTAAAAAATTCTGAGTCACTGCAAAAAGAGCTGGAAGACAAACAAAAGGTTTTGGAAAGATTTGTTCAGGGAAAAACTAGTCTGGATGCTATTCTAGGGACAAGGGTTAACTTCAATAAGGAGGGTCTAGGCTATGACCCAACTAACAAGAGACCCCTACAATTCAAGACCATCACCTTCTGCCCAGAGAAGGGAAAAGAGAAGCTGGACACACCATCCAGCTCAAACAGCAGTAAAGGAGCTCAATGTCCGAAAGAAACTTTAAAGAACAGTGCTGGTCAACCATTTAAAATGGGAATGAATTTTGTGAAGAACTTCACTAAGCCCACTCATCAGAACATAAATGGTAAATGGACCAAGCAAGTGGATCAGAAGAAAAGCTGGAATTACTACAATCAGATGGGTCCAAACAGGACCTACTGGAGAAATAATTATCATCTTCAAAAATCTGTTAATCAACAAGCTCACAGGAGATTTCCTAGGAATGGGAAGCCTAATGAATGGAATAGAGCTTACTTCTCCAGACCAGCTGGACTTAATTTCAATAAACCAGAAGTAAAGGTGCCAGAGAAAACCATGCTGAAGCAAATCTGGATACCTAAACATTTGATCAGAGATTTGAACAATGTCTTTGGACCCAACTCATCTTGGGTTCCAAATCACTTTGCTTGATTTTGTTTGTGTAGGTCGGCCTGGCAGCTGAAGACAACAAGTGGTACCTCGACAGTGGCTGCTCCAGGCACATGACAGGAGACCGATCCAAGTTCAGCAAGATAGAGATGAAGGTAGGGGGTCTGGTCAAGTTTGGAGGAAAGAACAAAGGTAAGATAATTGGAGTTGGCACAGTAGGTAAGACTTCCACAAACTCCATTGAAAAAGTTCTACTTGTGGAAGGTCTTCAACACAACCTGATTAGCATTAGTCAGTTATGTGACAAGGGTCACAGGGTTGTGTTTGATGATAATTCATGCAAAATCTTTGAAATAAATTCTGATGTGGTTAAATTTGTAGCCAACAGGATTAATAATGTTTACATGGTAGACTTAGATGAGGAATCTGAATCTAATATCTATTTATCTGCCAATTCTGAAAATGATACTTTTGAATGGCATAGACGTTTAGGCCATGCTAGCTTTACTACTTTAAATTGGTCAAGCATGATTTAGTTAGAGGCATGCCTAGAATTAAATTCAATTCTATTTCAAAATCATGTGATGCCTGTGCTCTAGGCAAACAGACCAGGAATTCTTTCAAGCTAAGATCTGAGCCATTGTCCTCTAGACCAATGGAACTTCTCCATATGGACCTTTTCGGTCCTACTAGAACTCAGAGTCTTAATGGGAACAGGTTTGGCTATGTCATCATAGATGACTTCTCTAGATATTCATGGATCTTTTTCTTAGCAAATAAAAGTGATGCATTTCAAAAGTTTAATCAGTTTTTTAATAAGGTCAAACAAGAAGGAAAACACAAGATCTGTTCTATTCAATCTGACCATGGAGGTGAGTTTGAAAACTCCATGTTTTCTGATCTTTGTGAAAGAGAGGGACTAACACACAGATTTTCTTCTCCCAGGACACCTGAACAGAATGGAATTGTGGAGAGAAGAAATAGAACTGTTGTGGAGATGGCCCGAACCATGCTAATTGAAAGTCAATTACCAAGGAGGTTTTGGGCAGAGGCGGCCAATACAGCAACTTACATAATCAACAGGGCCATGGTAAGACCCATTCACAAGAAAACACCCTATGAGCTTCTAAAAGGTAAGAAACCAAACTTGTTTCATTTCAGAATTTTTGGAGCTAAATGCTTTATTCATAACAATGACAAGAAAGATTTAGATAAGTTTGAAGCTAAAAGCTCCCCTGGAATATTTTTAGGATACTCTGAAGTGTCTAGGGCATATAGGGTCTTTAACATATCAGACCAGAAAGTTGAAGAGTCTCCACACATCATTTTTAGTGAAAAGAAAGGTGTCACTAACATTGAAAATGTTGACAGGGATTCCAATCATGATGGGGAATTCCTAGAAGACCAAGAAGAAGAGAAGACTCAGCCGAGTGGAACAGCAAATCCTCCCAACCAGGAAGAGCCAAGAGAAACAGGTGAGTCTTCAATAAATGTTAGATTTCTTAAAGATCATCCGATAGATAATGTCATAGGCAATCCTGAAGATCCTCTTCGGACTAGGTCTCATTTTAGGAATGTGAATAATGAAGACTTAATTGCTTTAGTCTCACAAATTGAACCCAAATCAGTAGAAGAGGCCTTAGCTGATCAAGCTTGGGTCAATGCTATGTGTGAGGAATTGGGCCAGTTCGAAAGAAATAATGTCTGGGAACTTGTTCCAAGACCAGATAATGTTAATATCATAGGAACTAAGTGGGTGTTCAAAAATAAAATGAATGAAGATGGAATCATTTCTAGGAATAAGGCCAGATTAGTAGCCAAGGGCTACTGTCAGGAATTTGGTGTAGATTTCGATGAATCCTATGCACCTGTTGCTAGGATGGAAGCTATAAGATTGTTGCTTGCTTTTGCATGTTCAAAGAATATAAAACTCCAACAAATGGATGTTAAAAGTGCCTTTTTAAATGGAGTCATTAAAGAAGAGGTTTTTGTTGAACAACCCCCCGGATTTCAATTCTCTCCTCAACCTAACCAAGTTTTCAGGTTAAACAAAGCCTTGTATGGTCTAAAGCAGGCTCCTCGAGCATGGTATGAAAGATTGACTGAATTTCTGATCAGCAAGGGCTACAAAAGAGGTAAAGTTGATCAAACCTTATTTACCAAGGGTACAAATAAAGATCTCATCATAGTTCAGGTATATGTAGATGACATTGTATTTGGATCAACTAAGCATGAACTATGTGATGAATTCTCTAAAATGATGTCTGCTAAATTTGAGATGAGTTTGGTTGGTGAACTAAAGTACTTTCTTGGCTTGTAGGTACAACAGTCAGAGGATGGTTGCTTCATCAACCAGACCAAATACACAATGGAACTATTCAAGAGGTTTGGTATGAAAAACCTGAAGCATATTACAACACCCATGCGTACCAATACCTCACTGGATACAGATGAGACAGGTAAAGAAGTAAATGCCAAGCTCTATCGAGTTATGATTGGATCTCTTCTTTACTTGACAGCTTCTAGACCTGATATACAGTTCAGTGTAGGAATGTGTGCAAGGTATCAATCTAGACCTACTGAATTACATTTAGCTGCAGTGAAAAGAATTTTTAGATATTTGTCAGCTACTCATTCTCTTGATTTATGGTTTTCTGCATCATACACATTTAACTTAGTTGCATACACAGATGCTGATTATGCAGGATGTAAACTAGACAGGAAAAGCACTAGTGGTCATTGTGAATTTTTGGGTGGGTGTTTAGTGTCTTGGGGTTTCAAGAAACAACATTATGTGGCCCTCTCCACTGCAGAAGCTGAATATGTGGCTGTAGGGAGTTGTGGTACACAAGTCATGTGGATTAAACACCAGCTTCAGGACTACCAAGTAGACCTGGGGTGCACACCTATCCATTGTGATAATACCAGTGCCATTAATCTTGCCAAAAATCCTATTTTGCATTCACGCACCAAACACATAGAGATAAGGCATCATTTCATAAGAGATGAGGTTTCTAAAAATAACTTTGAACTGATTCATGTAGGCACTGATAATCTGATTGCTGACATTTTCACTAAACCTCTGGATAATGAAAAATTCACATCACTGAGAAGAGAATTAGGCTTATACAAATTTTCTTAAATGTGAAGTCTATTCTTTTTGTGAGGGGGAGTTCTGTATGTCTGTTGGTTAGCTTTCAGGAATGCTTTGAGTGAGGGGGAGCTGGTTGAGCTGTGAGAGGAAGAGTTCTTTGACAGATTCAAAAAGATTGACCAGATGTGTGTCATTGCTGGTTTTCATGACAGATCTAGTGTGGTTCTCTCAGACAGTAGAATGTCACTTATTTCTTAAGTCTATAAGTCAGTGATACTAAAGTCCAGTTAGAATCTTTCCTCTAGTATTCCTTCAGAGATCTGGATTAATTGTATAAAGTATATCTTCCTACATTGTCAATGATTCTGGTTCAGGCCAAAACCTGTATGTCTTGATATCTGACCCAATCAGCTTGAAATCTAGACTTCAAGATTCACTTCAAGAAATAGTCATTCTGGTATTATTTTCAATCATTCCATCTCTTCAACACAAGGGCTTAACTGAACAAACATGTCTTGTTTTGGTCACTGAGAAACTGGGAGCTTCATCAATGAAATGAAGTTTTCTCCTATGTCATGAGGTGTCAAATGCTTAAAATGAATGAAAAGTCATGATAGAGCAATGGTGGCTAGCTGGTGAGTAACTGGGGACTCTGGCCTCTAATCAAGGTGTTTCCTCATGTCAAAAGCCACAGTTACTAACTCTGTTCCTTTAATAAATAAAAAAAGGGAGGAAGTAATGAGGTACTCACACTTAGTAACTGGGGATTCAGGCCTCTAATCAAGGTGTCTCCCTAATGTCAAAAGAGTGAATTACCAACTTACTCATTGATCTTCTTGAAAATCATCTCAAAAAATTCCTTGTTGTTATGCAACTAATGGATTGCTTGTCCTCAATACCTTGAGAACACCTCTCTGACTTTGTCTCTTGTTGTCATGTGGGATAGTTGACTGTTCAGCTATATCTGGCCATACTTGTTAACTCCTGCTCTAAATCATACATTATGTATACTGATAAACTTTTCTATCATTTTATTTCTCTATTGTTTACTGGAGTTCAAGAACCTTCACTTGAGTTTAGCACCTCACTTATTCTCTTAAGACTTGCTCGTGCCTTTCTGCACTAAGAAGTTACTGTACTTCTTCTTCATGTCTCCAGCACTTTCATATATTCTGCATTTCCTTTTACTGATGTCAAAGGGGGAGAGAAGTTCTGCAATATCTGTAAGTCATGAATTGTCATGAGCTTAGGGGGAGTTTTGTTTATGAGCTGTGGGGGAGAATTCATGTCATGGAAATTTTTGAGAATGAGTTGTGAGGGAGCTGAAAGTGTGTTGTAGGGAGTGTTTAAATCGTCTGCATGAGCAAGCCTTGAATTTGCTTTGATTGTTGAAACTGCAGTTAATTTCCTATTAAGCTTTGATATTGCTTTATTCATAGTGTTGCCATCATCAAAAAGGGGGAGATTGTTGCATCCCTACGGTTTTGATGATGTCTCACACTATAAATCAATCGGTTTCTATCAATAGATTAATTCATGCTTCATGTAGGACAGTGCAGTTCATGTGGTTGTCATATAGACATGCATTACTTGTTCAAGTTCATACTCTGTCAGCATAGTCTGGACAGTAGTGGGTCGACCCCCCTTCCAGATGGGTCGACCCCCCAGATTTTCGCAAGTCAGTTCATTGGCGTTGGGCATCCAAGTCTATACATTGATTCACTGTTCATGCCTTCCTTCAAAGTCTGTACAGCCATTCCTTGAGATCAAGTCTATACATCGGTCTGTTTGATCAAGTCTGTACAGCGGTTGCATTCATTGGAAGTCTATACATCCACAGTTGAACCCCAAGTCTGTACATCGCTTGCATCTTCAAAGTCCATACATCCATAGCAAGTCTATACACTAACACTTTACCTACGTTCAGAACTTCAAGTCTATACAGTGGTAAACTCTGCACATTGTGCTTTAAAGATCACCAAGTCTATACATTGCTCACAGCACACACGTTCAAAGCCTGAAGTCTGTACAGCCTTGACATATGCTCCTAAGTCTATACATCACAAAGTCTGCACATCGCAGTGTTCAAGCCTTTCAAGTCTATACACTGGTTCAAGGTTCCCAAGTCTATACATCGGTCCTCAAGCGTTACAAGTCTGTACAGCCTGCTTCATCGTTCAGAGTCTGTACATTCCTCAAGGGCCAAGTGTATACATTGTTCACGTGTTTACATTTACAAAGTCTATACTGTTGGGTTCGGTGCTATGTATTCAGAGGGGGGGTGAATGAATATATAGCCCTTATAAAAATTTCACCCAATTAAAAACTAGAATGCTAACAAGACAGATTAGACAATCTGAAAGCTAATTAAATCTAATACTAAGAACAGCGGAATTAAATCTACCTTCTTCAAAAGGACAAAGAGCAACAGCGGAATAACAAATCAAAGAACACTTAATACCACAATCAAGCACATGGTATGCAATCAAGCCATATCACCCCTATGCAAGCATCTAGCGCCAATCACACAAAGAGATCAAACCACAGTGCACAAGGGGTTTTTAGGTGGTTCGGTCCTGCAGACCTACATCCACCCCACACTCAAACCGAGTGTGGATTCCGCTGACTCACAGCTTGAACAGCTGGGCATCACAGCTTGCCATACAACCGCTGGGCAACACAGCTTGCCGTCCGAGGAATCCTCCTCGCCCGCTGAGCAACACAGCTTGTTGTCCAGTGGAATCCACCACTGCAAACCGCTGGGGATTACAGCTTACCCGTCCAGAGGCAGCACCTCTGCAAACCGCTGGGCAATACAGCTTGGCCGTCCAGTGGAATCCTCCACTGCAAATGCTGAGCAACACAGCTTGCTCTGCTGACAAACAGCTTGAAGAAATGTATAAAGGAAAACAAAAGATAGAACAAGACAGCAACGGAAAGCTGAAACAATGAAGCACAAATATAGCTCTCGAATGGAGCAGATCTGGCTTGGATTCGATCCAATGCCAGAGAACCCAATCTCTCTCTCTCTCACAGCTAGAGCTCTCTATTTCTCTCTTTCTCTTCTTTCTCTTCTTTCTCTTCTTTCTCTTCTTCTTCTGCTCTTCTTTCACTCTATGCTCTTCTCTTCTTTTCTCCTCTCTGTCTGGATCGTGGCTCTCTGTATGGACTTCACCTCTTGCCAACTCGATCAGTCTTCATCTGTTGGACGAAGGCTTCCTTTTATAAGCAGTCACAGCAGGAGCAGCACAGGGCGTGTGTGGCTTCCACATTTCCCGCCCAGAACTTTTGGACCATGTGGCATCATCCAGACTTGCTTCAGCACACGTGTCATCATCTGATCAGGCCTTCCAGCCTCGGATCACGTGCTCTCTTTAAGCTTCACGAGCAGAGCACCTGTCAGACAGAGTATCGGATTATGATCATCAGTTCAAGTGTAAACTTTGTACATACTTACGAAGGCAGTGCATTGTATAGACTTCAGGTGTGAAGACATTGTGAATGCAAATGCAATGTTCAGACTTCATTGTATAGACTTGGAGAACCTGAATCAATGTGCATACTTGGAACGCCTGAAGACCAGTGTCCAGACTTAGAATCAATGAAGCCGTTGGCTGTACAGACTTGACCAAAGCAAAGGCAATCAAGTATAGACTTGAGAGTCTTGAAGCCAATGTACAGACTTTCCACCGACCAATGTATGGACTTTGCAAGCCTAAGATGCTGAATGAGACGGTGGATGTAACAGTGCAATGTCTAGACTTGAAATCCAATGCAGACGGCTGTACAGACTTGAATGAGACGCTGCATGAGACGCACCAGTGTATAGACTTATGCTATGCAGACTTTGACTCAAATGTGCATATGAGACGCTGAATGAGACGGTCCACTGTATAGACTTAGCCTAAGACAATGCATGAGACGGACGATGTATAGACTTGCGTTACTGTAGCAATGTATAGACTTACTATATATGCAGGCTGTACAGACTTTATGTGTTCATATGCCAATGTACAGACTTAGCTTTGAGTGTGGGCTGTACAGACTCTATGAACAATGCAAACAGGGAGATGCAATGTATGCTGAGACATATTAATGCAATCTCTTCAAACAGAATAATGCATTCAAAACATCATTTCATCTTCATTCATGTTGCTATCATTTGCAGAATGCTCAAGGATAAGGATGCACAAAAATGCACTCACTTTGTTGCAATCATCAAAACACAACTAGCATTGCTATCATCAAATCATCAATATTAAATAGCACATGCTTGTGCCTAAGGGGCACAACATTCTCCCCCTTTTTGATGATGACAACAAAAAGTGACAATGAGTCACACAGAATTTTCTCCCCCTTTGACATAATCAAAAAGAGAAAAACAGTAAAAACATAAGTGCAAAGTGCATTATGCATGCAAATTCCTCTAGAGCAATTCTCCCCCTGAAGATATGACTCCTCCTGAACTGGTTCTCCCCCTAAATAATTGCTCCCCCTTTAAGAAGGAATATGAACAGATAAGCAAAGGTAGAGAAGGTAGGAGGGTCACTAGACAACGGCTGAATCATTGGTTCAGAAACTAAGCCTAATTATAAACAACAGTTAAAGTATAAGAATCAACAACATACAATTTTGACAAAAAATCAGGTTTAACAGTGATAAATCTAGAGTAAAACACCTGACCTCTTAAAAAGAGTTTTAGACTCCATTTATAGCAATGAATCTAAGGCACATGGTATTAATAGATAAGTCAGAAATAATACCCTTTTGTGATTAAACAAGGAAGTTCAAGAGAGGTAATTTGAATATGTATTGAGAAAAACAATTTACACTCAATGACTTTTGATTTCAAAGGGTTACAGCAGTTTGTTTTTCATTTTTCAATTTTTCTGAAACTGAACTAAGTGAATAGACCAGTGGCATTTATACTTTTGACATTAGGTGTACACCTTGATTAGAGGCAGGTACCCCTAGTTACTAGGCATAAATTACTAGATCTATTTCGGATCAAGACCTACAAGGAACAGTTTTCTCTTTGACATTAAGGGCACACCTTGATCAGAGGCCAGTACCCCCAATTATTTGGTGAAAACTCCCCCTATAGATATGACCCTATGAACAGAGGTAGTCTGAAGCACTTCATGACTTATGAGTTCTCCTACTTCATTTGAGGAAATCACAGTTTCTCAATGCAATCACCCATTGCTCTGTCACTATGTTTAGCTCTTTGCATTTATGATCTTATTTACTGCTGCCCTTATTTCTTTTAGAGTGATTTTTCAAAAATCAGTACACACTCTTATTCACCTTTTCTAGATATTTCCAGATTAACACATTCAGGTATATAAAAAAAAACTTTTTCCATTCTTACCATAAGACACAGATTAAGAGCTATAAATATTTTCTTTTTATCTCAAATTCTGAAGGCAGACACATAACTCTTCAATTTATAAAGGTTAAACCTTTAGTTCCTTTCAATTGCAAGAGTGATTCTTATAAAAGAACAATTGTAATAACTGTAACTCAATTCACTAAACCATGAGCAGTACTGTTGTTCAGTGAAGGTTAGGGAAAAGATAGCAATTGGCAATATGGTTCAATAGCATCTGATGACAGTGAATATGAATGAGTTGAATGGGGACAATGAGAAGTAACAAGGATTCAATGAATTGAATAGAACTCTCAGCTCCCCCTGACACCCTGATGCAAAAATATGCTATGCACTAGACTGTTCTACATGCAGACTATGCAACAATGATATATGAGGCAAGTATGCAATCAATTCAAGTTTATGCATCCAAGTCATGAACATTTTTATCCTTTTTCAGATTTTTCAAAAATATGATGCAGTACACTATTCTACATGAGGACTAGACCCTTGGTACTTGGCAGAGAACTTGGTCTCAAGGACCATCTCACACATAGTAAGAACCTCCAGGTAGATTTCCCTGTCTTTTAGTAGCTTACCATTTGATATACCAGGGTTATGCAAGATAATGCAACATAAAGCAGTCCTACATGTATTGAACAACTTCATTGACAGTCATGCAAATGATGTATGCAGACATTGGACACATGCATTGACTGTGTGCATTAACTGTATACACTAAAAACCATTCAAATTCAGTTCAGCAATTGGCAAGAGAAGAGCATCAGATATATGCAGAGTAAAACTCAGTAGCTGAGTCTGGAATACAGACTGATCAGCTAGACAAGAGAAGATCATACATCAAACAAGCAAATCAACATGAAATTCTCATTTTTCATACTCACAAATTCAGATAATGAATTTAAACAAAGTTCAGAACTAACCTGAAGGATTGAATCCTGGGGTTTTCATTCTTGAGTGCCTTGGTTAACCCCTTTCATTTCCAAGGCACACCTACAAGATAAAATCAAGTTGATCCTGCAGGAACCCAAGAAGTCTTGGGTCCTGAATTAACCCTCACAGGTGTTCTGAATGGTTTCTTAATAGAACTATCATCATAGCCCATCAACTTATGGCTGGACAAGGAATAACCAAATTGACCAGACTTACCATGATAACGAACAGAATTTAAGTTCCTTTTATGCACCTTATTGTAAGCATTAAGTTCATGTGCATGAACATTAAAATTTCTGTTATATGCATGGGCATGAGATTGGTGTAAGTGAACATGATTGGTTCTGTTATTCACATGGAAATTTTTCTTTTCATAACAAGACAGCCAACCGTTACCAGCTCTGTGGCCTGGCTTTCCACAGTTGAAGCATGCAGAGTTTTTCTTTTTATCAATTGAATTATTTCTAACAGAATCATTGAAAGCAGGGAATTTTACAAATTTAGAATTCAATCTATTTCCCTGAGCATGCCAGCAATTTTCAACCATGTGGCCCAATTTGCCACAATGAAAACATTGAGTGTTCTTTTCATGAGATGCATGATTTTTGACATGGAACAGTTTATCATGCATTTTAACAGCAGATAGATCATCTAATTTCATTTGTCTACAATCATGCATGAGATGACCTATTTTATGACAGTAAAAACATTGAGGCCTTTTGGTTTGAGCAGAAGAAGGTTTCTTCACAGTAGGCTTCCTAGCATGAATTCTATCATACTTCAATTCATCCTTCTTCGTCACAAAACAATCAGCCATCTCATGGCCAAACTTTCCACAGTAAAAACATTTGACATTCTTTCTTTTAACATGAGACTGTTTGGCCTGAGACGTTTCAGCATACAGCTTTTTATTCTGTTTTGTTTTCTCGCTCTCAGTTTTCTTTTGCTTTTCTATCTGATTAGCAGGCAAACATGAAGGAGAAGCTGAAGTGCTAGCTAACTCAGAGCTATGCACAAAGGTTGTGTACAGTCTTTTTCTCTCTTCCTGTTTACTGCCTTCATCAGAGACTTTCTTCTTAGATGTAGCCTTCAGATTTTCTTTATTCTTAAAAGATTCAGACAATGATTTGTTCAGTTCAGTGATTTCATTTTTGAGAGAAGAAATGAGCATTTCAGAATTTGTGACTTTTTCATTAAGCATAGTATTGACAGTTTTGTAGCTGTCTATTTCTTCCATTAATATGCTCACTCTCTCACATTCATTTTCAACTGAACTCTTCCCTTTTTCAAGTATTAAAAGTCTCTCAGAATTAGCAAAATTCAGCAGCCTCAATTCTTCATTTTCTTGTTTTAGTTTTTCATCCTGACTTAGCTCATTTAGTGAAATTTGATCACCATTAATTGAGCTCATTTTTTCTTCCAGTTCAGATATCTTATCTGTGAATTTCTGATTTTTATTTTCCAAAACAGAAATTTTTTCTTTACTCACATTCAGATCAGCTAAGCACATATCATGAGATGTTTTCAGTTCTTGACATTTTTCACAATGAGCATTCGAATTAGTCTGATCACATTTCTTTTTCAACTTTCTATTTTCAGATCTTAAATATTTACATCTCTCAGAAAGTTCATCGTACATATCCCATAATTCATCAATTGAAATCTCTTCGGATTCAGATTCAGAATTTACCTGGGATGAGGAATCTTCATTATCTTGGTTGTCCATCAAACAGCTATCATTCTGCTGGTTATGCGCAGAGATAACTTTGTCATATATCTCTTTTCCAGAATTGCACCTGAGAGCAAAAGAATATACATCAGTATTAACAACAGCTCTCAGGATATTGAGAATCATGGTATTTTCACGGTCCTTCACTCTGTCCTCTTTAGACCATTTGGTCTCATCATGAGGTAATTTGTGTGGGCCTTTAGATAGTAGACTCCATAGTTTGGGATCAATGGAGTCTACGTACATAGCTAGGCCTCCTAGCCAACTTTCAAAGTTAGAACCATCATAAACTACAGGATGACCCATATGAACAAGTGGCAAACAGATTCAGCGCAGTAAAACAAATGACACGAAATGCACTGAAACCAGATGATCAAAATAAAGCACAAGTCAATGAAGCAAAACACGATTTCAAGAGACCCACTCTGAAATGCACCAATAATTAGCAGGATCCTCTGCAGATTTTTAGATCTGTTCAGTCAGAGACCCGTTCTGATACCAAGTGTTGGGTTCGGTGCTATGTATTCAGAGGAGGGGTGAATGAATATATAGCCCTTATGAAAATTTCACCCAATTAAAAACTAGAATGCTAACAAGACAGATTAGACAATCTGAAAGCTAATTAAATCTAATACTAAGAACAGCAGAATTAAATCTACCTTCTTCAGAAGGATAAAGAGCAACAGCAGAATAACAAATCAAAGAACACTTAATACCACAATCAAGCACATGGTATGCAATCAAGCCATATCGCCCCTATGCAAGCATCTAGCGCCAATCACACAAAGAGATCAAACCACAGTGCACAAGGGGTTTTTAGGTGGTTCAGTCCTGCAGACCTACATCCACCCCACACTCAAACCGAGTGTGGATTCCGCTGACTCATAGCTTGAACAGCTGGGCATCACAGCTTGCCATACAACCGCTGGGCAACACAGCTTGCTGTCCGAGGAATCCTCCTCGCCCGCTGAGCAACACAGCTTGCTGTCCAGTGGAATCCACCACTGTAAACCGTTGGGGATTACAGCTTACCCGTCCAGAGGCAGCACCTCTGCAAACCGCTGGGCAATACAGCTTGGCCGTCCAGTGGAATCCTCCACTGCAAATGCTGAGCAACACAGCTTGCTCCGCTGACAAACAGCTTGAAGAAATGTATAAAGGAAAACAAAAGATAGAACAAGACAGCAACGGAAAGTTGAAACAATGAAGCACAAATATATCTCTCGAATGGAGCAAATCTGGCTTGGATTTGATCCAATGCCAGAGAACCCAATCTCTCTCTCTCTCTGTCAGCTAGAGCTCTCTATTTCTCTCTTTCTCTTCTTTCTCTTCTTTCTCTTCTTCTTCTACTCTTCTTTCACTCTATGCTCTTCTCTTCTTTTCCTCTCTCTATCTGGATCGTGGCTCTCGTTATGGACTTCACCTCTTGCCAACTCGATCAGTCTTCATCTGTTGGACGAAGGCTTCCTTTTATAAGCAGTCATAGCAGGAGCAACACTGGGCGCGTGTGGCTTCCACATTTCCCACCCAGAACTTTTGGACCACGTGGCAGCATGCAGACTTGCTTCAGCACACGTGTCATCATCTGATCAGGCCTTCCAGCCTCGATCACGTGCTCTCCTTAAGCTTCACGAGCAGAGCACCTGTCAGATAGAGTATCGGATTATGATCATCAGTTCAAGTGTAAACTCTGTACAGACTTACGAAGGCAGTGCATTGTATAGACTTCAGGTGTGAAGACATTGTGAATGCAAATGCAATGTTCAGACTTTATTGTATAGACTTGGAGAACCTGAATCAATGTGCATACTTGGAACGCCTGAAGACCAGTGTCCAGACTTGGAATCAATGAAGCCGTTGGCTGTACAGACTTGACCAAAGCAAAGGCAATCAAGTATAGACTTGAGAGTCTTGAAGCCAATGTACAGACTTTCCACCGACCAATGTATGGACTTTGCAAGCCTAAGACGCTGAATGAGACGGTGGATGTAACAGTGCAATGTCTAGACTTGAAATCCAATGCAGATGGCTGTACAGACTTGAATGAGACGCTGCATGAGACGCACCAGTGTATAGACTTATGCTGTGCAGACTTTGACTCAAATGTGCATATGAGACGCTGAATGAGACGGTCCACTGTATAGACTTAGCCTAAGACAATGCATGAGACGGACGATGTATAGACTTGCGTTACTATAGCAATGTATAGACTTACTATATATGCAGGCTGTACAGACTTTATGTGTTCATATGCCAATGTACAGACTTAGCTTTGAGTGTGGGCTGTACAGACTTTATGAACAATGCAAACAGGGAGATGCAATGTATGCTGAGACATATTAATGCAATCTCTTCAAACAGAATAATGCATTCCAAACATAATTTCATCTTCATTCATGTTGCTATCATTTGCAGAATGCTCAAGGATAAGGATGCACAGAAATGCACTCACTTTGTTGCAATCATCAAAACAAAACTAGCATTGCTATCATCAAATCATCAATATTAAATAGCACATGCTTGTGCCTAAGGGGCACAACATATACATCGTGGGGCTTCGAATCTTCAAGTCTGTACATCCTTCAAGGGCCAAGTCTATACACTGTCTCGCTCACATCTTCAAGGGGTAAATCTATACATCGTTCGCTCAACTTCAGCTTTTGCATTAAAGTCTATACAGTGGATTGAGCATCGTGAAGTCTATACAGTGATTGAGCATTGTGAAGTCTATACAGTGGCTGAGCATCGTGAAGTCTATACAGTGGCTGAGCATCGTAAAGTCTATACATTGGTTAGGCTCGTTCATGTAGCGTTCATCTCAAGTCTGTACACTGCCTTTCACATGCACTCATTCATCAAGTCTGTACAGTCCTTTGGTTGTAAGTCTATACACTCGATTGCTTCATGCATTACCAGAAGTCTACACATCCCCCTCTGCTATGTAATGCATCAGTGTTAAAGTCTATACACTGAGGACGCTGAAGGCCCTCAAGTGTAAACATTCTCACATTGTACACACTTATTCATTTGCTGCTTCTAAAGTATATACACTCGTTGTTATAAGCTTGAACTAACTAATTCGATTCATTTCTTTTGTCTCTGCCTACAGATGACTCAGGTTAATTATTGGGCACGTGAACCGAGGATGATGCCTGGCACGTGATCTGAGGATGCTCTGGAAAAGGAGGGAACGAGACCCACTCGTGTGAAGTCCTGGAATTCAGGTCGGATGCCATATAAAAGGTGTCTTCTGTGAACAGGAGAAGTGAACGAAAAAAAAAAGGGCTAAAGTGAAGAATCCCTGAGCAGAAAAAGAAAAGAGAGAGCCTCCACGTTCCAGAGAAAAGACAGAGAGAAGAATTTGAGAGATATGAACTGAGAGAAAAGTCTTTGAGAGATAGAAGAAATCATGCTGTGAAGATTTGCTTCTTCGGAAGCTACATTTGTTTTTGGTTTTCAGAAACGATTGTCGTTCATCGTTGGTCTTGTTTTCCTTTCTGTTTTTCATTTCTTCATTTCTAATTCTGAATTGTTACCCTCTAGTGTTTGGAGGAAGGGAGAGTTACTCCAGTTCCCCTCTGGGCTGCAGAGGAAGAGAGATCTGTGATCTCTGGTTTTGCCAGTGATGGGCTGTCACTAGCAGGTTCCCTCCAGGTTGGAGGAAGGGAGAGCCATCTCCGGTTCTGGTCTTGCTGGTTGCAGGTCCAGGTGTCAAGCTCTGTGGGTAGCAGAGTTTGATTGAGGGATGTGTTTCCCTTGGTTGTTCAAGCTGTGTGGCAGCATCTTGTTCGCAGACTGAGTCTGCAGTTTTCTAGCAGTGGCTAGTGGAATCCTCACTCTAGTTGGAGTGAGGGGTGGATGTAGATTGTGGACTACAATCGAACCACCTTAAAATTTCGTGTCTCCTCTGTGGTTTGCTGTTATCGGTTGTGCTCTCCATCTGCTTGGCATTGTGTTTGACTGTGGACAGCCTTTTTCAATCGCACCTTCTTATTCTGTCTTAGTTATTCACTGCGTTAGCTATATTGTTTTGCTGTATCTAAAGGGTCGAAATTTGAAGTAGTGATTTTCTGCTGAAGTTTTCTAAATCGGGAGTGATCTATTCATCCCCCCCTTCTATATCACTCTTCGCTGCGCTAACACCTTGATGGTCTTTGATCATAGGTAAGATCCTTTTCTATCACCAGGTCGTCATGTTCTATGACGTGGGATGGATCATGAACATATTTCTTGAGCATAGACACATGGAACACATTGTGAACTTCAGATAAGGTGGCAAGGCAATCCAGTAGGCAACCTCGCCAACTCTTTCCAGCACTTCAAAGGGACCGATATACCTTGGTGTAAGCTTGCCCTTAACACCAAATCTTCTAATGCCTCGCCTGAGGGAAACCTTAAGAAAGACGTGATCTCCCACTTGGAACTCGAGGTCTCTCCTTCTAGTATCGGCGTAAGTCTTTTGTCTAGACTGAGCCATCTGAAGTCTTTCTCTAATGATTTGAATCTTCTCAGTAGTATCCCTTACCATGTTCGGGCCTAGTCGTTGCTTTTCGCCAACTTCATCCCAGCATAGTGGTGAGCGGTAACTCCTTCCATATAGTGCCTCGACGGGTGCCATTTGAATACTTGCCTGGTAACTGTTATTATAAGCAAACTCAACCAGAGGTAAGTGATCATGCCAGCTTCCCCCAAAATCGACAATACAAGCTCTTAGCATGTCTTATATTACTTGATTGATTCTCTCGGTCTGACCATCCATTTGAGGATGAAAAGCAGTACTAAAGTTGAGTCTTGTCCCCAACGAATGTTGTAGACCCTTCCAAAAATGAGAAGTGAAGCGCGGGTCTTGGTCAGACACGACTGAAATAGCAACTCCATGCAGTCTTACAACTTCTTTGATGTATAAGGCGGCTAGAACATCAACTGACCATCGGCTCTTTATAGGCAAAAAGTATGCCGACTTGGTCAATCGATCTATGATAACCCATATTCCATCATGTCCGCCTTTAGATTTAGACAAACCCATGATAAAATCCATGCCGATATCTTCCCACTTCCACTTGGGAATGTCTAGAGGATGTAACTTACCAGCATGCTTTTGGTGTTCCACCTTGACTTGTTGGCATGTGAGATAGTGAGAAACAAAGTTTGCTACCTCCCTTTTCATGTTGGGCCTTGAAAAGGTCCGTTTCAAGTCCTGGTACATCTTGGTACACATCTTGGATGAATTGTGTACCTTGATCGGTGAGCTTCTTCTAAAATTTTCTTCTTTAATTCCGGACAATCTGGTACACATGTCCTTTCTCGGAGTAATAATCTTCCATCCGATACCAACTTGAAATCGGGTTGCTCTTATAACTTGCCTTAAACTTCTACCAGCACCAGGTCATTGTCTTGAAGTTCCTTGATCTCGGAGAGTAAATCCGGTTGTATTCTCATGTGTGGTAGAGTAATACACCTTTTCTCCTTGTCCGTGCTTATATCAAGCTTGAAAAATTGTTCCAGCATCTTCCACTCTTGGATTATACAGTTGGCCAATAACGCTCTCGGCTTTTGACTGAGGGCATCAGCTACGGAATTACCCTTTCCAGGATGGTAGTGTATTATGAAGTTGAAGTCCTTGAGATACTCTAGTCAACGTCTTTGTCTCATATTCAATTCCTTTTGGGAGAATAAGTACTTGAGACTCTTGTGATCGGAGTACACGGTGAATTGTTCTCCATAAAGATAGTGTCTCCATATCATTAAAGCAAACACCACCGCAGCCAGCTCCAAGTCGTGCACCGAGTAGTTCTCCTCATGCTTCTTTAATTGCCGGGAAGAGTAAGTAATGACCATCCCTTGTTGCATTAATACACATCCGAGGCCAATACCAGATGCATCGGTATATACCTCGAACTTCTCTCCTTCAGTTGGTAATGCCAAAACTGGGGTAGTTGTCAAATGATCTTTCAAGGCTTGAAAGCTTCTCTCGCAATCTTCATTCCACTTATAAGGAATCTCCTTGCGGGTTAACCTAGTAAGGGGAACATCAATCTTGGAGAAGTCTTTTATAAATCACCGGTAATAGCCAGCCATACCCAAGAAACTTCGTATCTCGATTGCATTTTTCGGCCTTTCCCAATTATTTACAGCGTCAACTTTTGACGAATCAACAGATATGCCTTCCTTTGAGATCACATGTCCTAAGAAAGATACTTCCTCGAGCCAGAAATCACACTTACTAAGTTTGGCATAAAGTTGATTCTTCCTTAATATTTGTAATGTGGTCCTTAAATACTCTTCATGATCTTCCTCGGTCTTTGAATATATTAATATATCATCAATGAAAATCACTATGAATTGATCTTGGTGAGGCCTGAATATGCTGTTCATCAACTGCATAAAGGCTGCAGGGGCATTTGTTAGTCCAAAAGGTATAATAGTAAATTCGTAATGCCCATACCTGCTTCGGAATGCCGTTTTGTGAATATCCTCATCCTTGATGCTCAATTGGTAATATCTTGACCTGAGATCAATCTTCGAGAAATATTTGGCTCCAGATATTTGATCAAATAATTCATCGATCCTCGACAGTGGATACTTGTTCTTGATGGTAAGATGGTTCAACTGCCGATAATCGATGCAAAGTCTCATCGATCCATCCTTCTTCTTTACAAATAGCACAGGTGCTCCCCACGGGGAAGTACTTGGCCTGATGAATCCTTGCTTCAAAAGCTCCATCAATTGTTCTTTTAATTCCTTTAGCTCGGCGGGGGACATTCTATAAGGCGCCTTAGAAACCGGGCCAGCACCAGGGACAAGGTCGATGGTGATGGCCACTTCTCTTTGTGGGGGTAATCCGGGCAAATCTTCTAGAAACAAATCGGGAAATTCCTGAACCATGCGGATGTCTTCTATCTTGGACTCCTTAGCTTCCACGGCAGACACAAATGCTATGAAAGCCACACATCCTTTTCTTAAGAGCTTACTAGCTTGGAGAGCCGAAATAAGGGGTGACTTGTTTTTACTCCGAGTACTAGTGTAGACAAGTTCCAGGAATTTTTTAAAAGTTACCTTGCCATTTTGACAATCTACAACTGCCTTGTGTGTGGATAACCAGTCGGCTCCTAGTATGACATCATACCCGTCCATATCTAGGCATATGATGTCGACAGATAGATTTTTCCCTTTTATCATAACTCCAAAATTTTGATAATGGTGTGAAATTTTGGATTCGTTTCTGAGAGGAGTGGAAATAACTAAATCTATCCATTCCGGTTCCATAGGTAATGGATCAGCAAATCTTTTGAAAACAAAAGAATGAGTCGTGCCGGTATCAAACAAGACACGAGCAGACTTAGAACAAATCTTTAATGTACCTTCCACAAGTCCACCCTCACTATTATCTGCCTCTTGGAGAGCTTGGAGATGGCCTTGCTTCTTTGCCAGGCACTTTTCTTCATTGGCTTGTTCATTTAATAACAGATAGTCGGGAATCCGATGATCGCAGCTCCCGCATCGGAGACAAGCCCCCATTCTCCTCCAGCATTCCTCGGCCTTATGGCCGGTCTTGTCACAATGCTTACACACCTCTTTGGAAAGTGCAGTAGTAATAGAAAATGGCTTGTTACCCTTCTTAATCTTCTTATCTTGGGAAAAATCTCCTCCATTGCTTGACCTCTTCTTATTGAATCGGGGTTTGAATGTGCCGAAGCTTGTGACGAGCTCCTTCTTATCTTTCCCACGGATCCGGTTGGATAGCTCCATGGCATCTTCTAACAATTGGGCTCGCCTTATCATCTCCGAGTAGACTTGAATGTCCATCAGTGCCAGTTGGGTAATATATTGCGGTCGAAGCCCATTAAGGAATCTCCTAGCCTTCATCTTCTCGGTACACACTAGATGTGGTGCATACCTTGACAGCCTACAGAATTGGGCCTCATATTCGGCCACTGATAGTGTCCTTTGTTTGAGGGAGTTGAATTCCCCAGCCTTCTTCTCTTGTATCCTATCAGAAAAATACTTGCTATTGAAGTATTCCACGAACTCGCTCCGTGTAACTTGCTCATGGGGTAAGGTAGCTTCTACCGACTCCCACCAGAATAGGGTATCCCATTCTAATTGGAAAATCGCTAATAACACCTTCTCTCCATCGGTGCATTACATCACACGGAATATCCTTGCGATTTCCTTGATCCAATTCTCGACATCGTCGGGGTCGGACGAGCCAGTGAACTTTGGTGGATTCATATTGCGAAAGCATCGGTGGAGATCTCCTACTCCCCGATTCGCTCCGCCCTGCGCCACTTGTTGTAGCGCCTGGGTAAGGCCTTGTACTATACGTTGCATGTCGCGCCATTGAGCACGTTCGGCAACCATGATCCTACAAGATTTAAATAACTATATTAATATACCATTAACCAAGGTTATATATTCCTAAGTTAACTTAATCCATGGCTCTACCCAATCTCACCGGGTAAAAGGTATAAATCTATCCTTGGACTTGGTTTCCTAGGAATTGAATATCCTAGGCTCTGATACCACAAAAACTGTCACACCTTGAACATAGAAAGAACCCGGTACGCGTGACGAGTTTATATCAATCATGTCAATCAGAGCACGAGGTAATTCGACACATAAGATAGAGCACGCAAAAGTAGAGATAATAAACCAAATCCTTTATTCCATTAATAACTTCAACTAGTTCTATACATAAACCTTCAAAGTAGGGAACACTAATTGACTAACTAGACTCAATAAAGAGGAAAATATAATGATAGACTCAATAAAGATGAAAAGACACGATTGGATAACATCTCCAATAGTTGGAATGACTATACGCTCTTCACTCGTGTCCATTCCCATCCGAATGATCCTCGTCATCGGAGTTACCTGAAAAATAGGAGAAAAACTAGGGTGAGCGAACACTCAGTAGGAATTATATCTCAAGATCAAGCTTGCTTTAAGTAAATTACATGTTACATGAACTATGCAAGTATAGTGATGCATGTATGCAAGATAATGACAAGAGTAGAGTATCAAGAAATGATATAGATGAACAAGCAAGATTTCAAGATAATCATGTGAAGTATATCAAGATTGTCAAGCATGTAATAACAAGTCATGTCATTTGAATTGCCTATTATAATTTCAATTAAGTAGATACTCATTCCGGGCCACGCAAGTCATGTCAAGTCAAGTCAAGTACGAGATTTGTGGAATGTCAACAATCAAGCAAGTCATGCACTTCGGTGCAATGCCACACCGTGATCAATATAGCTCCCATGGGCACAAGTACTTTCGGGTGCTCTTTCCAGGACCAGATCGGGCCCTATAATCACAAGCATTGAGCCATGTATATTTTTAGACATCCACTATAGTTTATAGCCAATTTAGAGTTCCAAAGGAATAAGCCATTATTGCATGATAAGGTAGATTTCACAGAATTATGAGTTCAAGGACAGAACTTGAACAAGGAAGGCATACCGATAAATCGCATGAAAAATCATGATATATCATGAAACTGGATAATTGGCATCCACTCAGTCACCATCAATTATAGAAAATAGCATCCACTATATGGTCACTCATTCCTGTGATCAGTACAGGCATGAAGAACTCGTGACACTCCAAGCGGTCGCTCATTCATAATTAGCGTCCAGTAGAAGGTCGCTAAAACAGTAAACGGCGCCCACTGACTGGTCGCCAATTCCTTTTGGTGTCCAAGTCCTGGTCGCAGTTTCTAGACAGATAACAAACTTTTCAAAGAGGCCAGAAACATCACTCTAAGAGGGCTAAAGCATCACGTTTCTTCAGAGTGACGTGATAGGTAAAGGTTCTAGGGTTTTTGGGGTACAACCTGCTCGACTGCCTTGAGGGAATCCAAGGCTAGCGTAGACTTACATAGGTCTCAATGAAGAAAGTACCAGTCCGAATGAAGGAATATCCCGCGGAGGGTCCAATCATTACCAAGAGTTGAGTGTGTAATCGATAGAAACAAAACAAAGACTCCATCTACGGATGTGAGATGAGAGTGTCAATAGACCCGCGATATGGGCCAGAAAATTGATAAAAACTGAGAGAGCAAGAATCTGTGTCTAATCAGAAGTCGCTATATCCATAAATAGTGGCTCTCTGAAAAATCACCCAATCTTATTTTTAACAGAATTCTAAGAAAAATACTATGAATTAGCGACATTGTGCACGGGAGATAATTCTAGAAATTTCCAAAAATAATATAATTTAATTATAATTGGTGACCATATACAATGGTGCCCAATCTTTAAATAACATCTCTGATCATGTCGCAGAATCATGATTTTCATATATTTCTATTTTACTAATTGTTTTACAAATCAACGCCTCCATACAGGGGCGCTCATTCATTAATTGGCGACTGTGTGACAGTCGCTCATTCGTTTACTGATACGCATCGGGCAGGAACCTTTACAGGCACAAAATATTGTTCATTTCTTTTAATTGTACATGAACAGTAGCACTTCGCTATTTACATGGAATTTAAAGAAACTAAGGACATGGATAGCCAGAGAAAAATATAGGGAATCTAGAAACATGCTCATGCAAGATTTTTAACGTCAGGTTTGATAGATATTAAAATTTTAAACATGTGGTATTTATTAATTGCATTAAAAGAATTAGCGACATGGGTAAGGTCGCTCATTAATCGGAGACCAGAAGACTGTCGCAAATTCATAATTTGTGACCTTCTACGCGGTCATTCATTAATAGGCGTCCTCAGATCGGTCACTATTTTGATGCAGACAGAAAACTCAAAAATAACTACGGAAATAGAATAGCAGAAGCTACGGAATCATGATATAAATATACTTATGCATGCCATGGACCTTTGCTATTGATCTTGGGCTTAGACACTTGAGAAAACCTACCTTTTTGGCTGATTGAATGATGAACGAAAGAAGATAGAAGTGAATAATAATAGCAGTAGTAGCAGCAACTGCAACAGTAACAACAGGAGAACGACGGAAGAAGAAGCAATAGAAAGCTTCACTTCTTCACGTATGATAGCAGGAGGATGAAGATGAAACAATGGCAGTAGGGAGAAGCAGCAGACGAGGAAGAAGAACTTCTTCACTGCAACTGTAGCAGGAAGCGACGGAAGAAGAAAAGAGAACTCTTCCCCTTCACGTTCACAAACGGCTGGAAGACGATGAAGGTAACGTCGACGCAAAAGAATCCCACGAACGACAGCAGCAAAAGGATGCGTCAACGTCTGCTGGGCATGTATTTATAGGGAGAAATCCTAATGGAGTTCTTAAGCTTCCTAATGGGATATAAATTCCCACGTAGCAATCCTACTTGGTTAAAACCTTCCCATGCTAATCCTTTCTTTCCCAAACCACAGCCACTTTCCTGGTTGGACATAAACCCTAAAGCCTCATGCAAAGGTTCGAACGTGATAAAGCCTTGGGCTTTTGAAATAAACCCACAATATGTATATATATGTATATGCCCTATTCCTCCTTTGACGTGAAAAGGTTTATGGGCTTTTGTTTATTAAGGCCCATGTATATATATGGGTTAAGGCCTTCAATTGGGTTGATGTTTGGCCTTTATTTTCGTTCGTTTTAGGCCCTTGTCTTATTTATTCGGAAGATTTATTTATTTAGAAAAATTTATTCCTATAGTTTTATCCGGGTTGCTACAACTTCTCTTCATAGCATGAGCTGTTTCCATTTGATAAGCTTGAGCTTTTTACGAAACTTGAGAGATCTTGAGCTGCTGAATGAACTAGAGAGATATTGTGGAGTTCCTGCTGCAGATATGATGGATGACTACTTCTCAAGGTGCATTGGCTTGATTACGAGATGCCCTGTGACTCAAACTTCTGCTTGAAGCAGTATATGTGTTTTCACTTACTAACTTCAATGCAATGTGACCTTTGTTAGCCCGGTAGGCCAGTTTTCACCTGTGACAACCTATTTGTCACCCTTACTCTTCTATTTGTCACCCTTAATGGGTATTTGTGACTCGGGTAAGGTATTTTTCACTCTTAGCCAATTAGTTGTCTGCATTGTTACCGCAGCAGTTAGCTCCTGAAAGACATAGACTGTTAAATGAATTATAAAGCCTTATTTCACTAAAAAGAAACTTAATTATAATGATTCATAGTTAGTCACCATCAAAATTAGAGACACAACATTCTCTCCCTTTTTGATGATGACAACTATGAGTCATTTGTTTCAAGTAGCATCAAGTCATTCCTTCAACCAAATGCAGATGCAACTAGATACAACGTCATAGTGAATAAAAAATATGCCAATGCAACATAATGCAAACAGCACATGCACCAGACTTTCCTTTTCTCACAATGACTCTTTTCTCTCACATAATGACATGACTCTCATCTCTCTCTTTTCTCTCCCCCTTTGACATCATCAAAATATTACCCGAGGAGGATTAACCAACACAATAATTCAAGGAATTTAAAATGAAAAACTCACTTTCAATGAAAAAGACTTATTATAAAAAGAAAGTCTCCCATAAAAAGTCGGTGGCTCAGGATTTATCATTGTTATCCAAGAGTTGAGGCAAAAACTGATAAAGACTGAAATTTGCATATAGAATAGAATTAAAACAGCTCTTTAAGTGTATATTTATCCCAATTCCATCAATTTTATTACACAATTTCAAAAGGCAGTCCCGAAAAAAATTTTAACAAGCAGTGAGATTAAACCAATTTGTAACATCAGAACATTTTGTCGGACACCTTTTTAAATTTTTTTTTTTAAAAAAAATCAGATATAGTCTGCCTTTTGACACGAGGAAACATATCTCTTCAATACCAGAATCCTGGGTTACTCAGCATGACTCATCATCTTATTTCTACAGAGGTAACTGCCTACTTCATGGCATACATAATCCATCACTTCCTTGGTGAAAGAATGTAGTTTCTCAGCAAGTGCAATTATTGCTCTGTCCTTATAGATTTACCTTTCAATTTGCTCACAGAGTTAGCTATAATGCTTCATGACACAGTCTTCATCGCTTCAAGGCAATGGAATCTAGTTTCTCAGCTCTCATAGCCATTGCTCAGTATAGATATTTCATTTCACATGGTGTTTTTATTTCATTGATCAGATCTAGCAGCATTGTTTAAAAACACTACTATAATTAAAATTTCACTCAAAATAGCCTCCTTAATCTCACTTTCAAATTGTCAGAAAGGAGAATAAGTATAACTTATCAAGTTATTTTAAGGCTGTTCCATAAGCAAAACTCTTCCCTTTAAAGAACTTTAATCCCAGAGTTGAATGATTATATTCCTTGAACCATGAATTTTCATAGGGGACCTTTCAAGAACTGATATAGTCTTTTAGACAGAAAATGAGTATGTTAACTCCCCATGAATCAATGTTGGTTAGTCAATCTCAAGTTAGGAAAGATTACAAAGGGTAGTGCGAACATGAGACAGACACTTTTCATAAACCCCCCCGCAGTCTATGCATGACTTATTATGCTAACACAACAAGACACACCATGACAAATGCATTATATACTAAAACATGGTTCAGAAACTTACATGTTGGGATGACTAAATGGTACCTGGTGGAGTTGTGCACTCACGCATAGTGATTGCTTCCAGATAGATAAAGCATGCCCTTCCACAAATTACCATTTTATATACCATTCAGTTAAATGCAAGGGACACATGAATATGATGATGCTATATGCAACCTATGCAAAGACCAGAGAATTGATAATCACAATAAAAGAAAAGTAGATTATTTCACTCAGATTTTTCATGTAGCCTACACAGTCCAAGCTCTCTTCTAAGTGGGGAAAATCTTTCATTGCAGAGAGGCTTGGTGAAGATGTCAGTAACCTATTTTTTAGTTTCGATGAAGTGAAATTCAAAGCTCTTTTTAATGACTTCATCTCTGAGAAAATGATGCCTAATTTCAATATGCTTGGTCCTGAGTGCTGAATGGGATTTTTGATCAAACTGATAGCACTAGTATTATCACACAAAATAGGGACACATCCAAGATCCACTTGGCAGTCTTGGAGTAGATGTTTGATCCACAACACCTGGGTGCCATAGCTCCCTGTAGCAACATATTTTACCTCTACAGTAGAGAGAGAATTCGAGTGTTGTTTCTTGGATGCCCAAGATATCAAACACCAACCCAAAAATTGACAATAGCCATTTGTGCTCTTTCTATCCAATTTGCATCCATCATAGTCTGCATCAGAATAAGAGACACGATTGAATTCACAAGATGCAGGGAACCATAGTCCCACATCATGAGTACAAGCAAGATATCTGAAAATACGCTTTACTCCACTCATGTGTGACTCCCTAGGATTTGCTTGAAATCTAGCACATAGGCACACACTGAATTGTATCTCTGGTCTACATGAAGTAAGGTAAAGCAAGAATCTGATCATACCTCGAAAGATCTTTGAATCTACCATTTTACCTTTCTCGTCTGCATCTAAGCTTGCATTTGTGCTCATTGGAGTTGCTATTATTTTCACATTCTCCATCTTGTACTTCTTTAGCAGCTCCTTAATGTATTTAGCTTGGCATATGAAGCATCCATCTGGGGTCTGATTAACCTGCAATCCCAGAAAGAATTGCAGTTTACCCATTAGGCTCGTCTCAAACTCACTTGTCATTAAATCAGCAAATTCTCTACACATGTCAGATTTTGTGGAACCAAATACAATATCATCAACATAGACTTTTGCAATGAGAATGTCATCTTTCTCCACTTTTGAAAATAAGGTTTGGTCAACCTTACCTCTTGTGAACCCTTTACCTGTGAGGAAGTTGCTTAACCTGTCATACCATGCACGAGGAGCATGCTTTAATCCATAAAGAGCCTTATCTAGTTTAAAAATATGGTCAGTGAGTTCTAAAGATTCAAAACCAGGAGGTTGTTCAACATACACTTCCTCCTTGATTAGTCTAATGAGGAATAGACTCTTTACATCCATTTGCTGAAGTTTTATACCTTGGGAACATGCAAATGCAAATAGAATCCTGATTGCCTCTAGCCTAGCAACAGGGGCAAAGGACTCTTCAAAGGCAATGCCAAATTCTTGATTGTACCCCTGGGCTACTAGTCTAGCTTTGTTTCTCACAATTTTACCTTCTTCACTTAGTTTGTTTTTGAAAACCCATCTTGTACCAATGATAGATTGGGTCATGGGTCTTGGAACTAGATTCCATACCTTGTTCCTTTCAAATTGATTTAACTCTTCATGCACGACATTTATCCAATTCTCATCTTTTAGAGCATCATCAATGCTTTTAGGTTCAATTTGAGAGACAAAGGCTAGATGATCTACTTCTTCAAGAATTCTAAGTTGAGACCTTGTTCTTGGGGGTTCATGCATGCTACCAATTATGTTATCTAATGGATGATCTTTGAGAACTTTGATGTTTGAAGCATCGTTACCTTCATTTCCAGAGTTGTTCCTTTGATTACTTGACTCACCTATGTCCCTATTTGGATCTTCTTCCTCATTTTGCTGTTCTTGCTCCTCCTTTGAATCCAGGAATTCCTCATCATCTGGTTTCCTGCAAGGCATTCTTTTGTCAGTTTCAGGATTTGTTCCATCAAAAGAGATATGTGGAGACTCTTCCACAGTTTGGTCTTTAATGTTAAAGACTCTATATGCCTTGGAGCGGTCAGAATAACAAAGAAAGATACATGTATCACTCTTGGGTTCAAATTTATCCAAGACCTTTTTGTCATTATTATGAATGAAACATTTTGCTCCAAGGACCTTGAAATGAGCAAGGGATGGTTTCTTACCTTTGTACGGCTCATATGGAGTATGCTTACTAGAAGGTCTTACCATGGTGTGGTTTATAATGTAACATGATGTATTGATAGATTCAGCCCAGAATTTTATGGACAAATGGCTTTCAATTAGCATGGTCCTTGCCATTTCATGTTGTTCCCATGTGATCATTTGAGTCTTCCTGTGGTTTGGGTCATTCGACATCATCTTGTGGTCATTTGAGTTATTGGATATTCTTGGTTTTGATAATAGCTAAACACTATAAGTCATTATTATTTTCCACTCTCATATGACTGACATACGTGATGTTTTGTTCATGATAGATATGCCAATGAATGGACAAGGAATTGAGTAGAAATGGCAAAAGTGAAAGTTCAATGATTGCGCCCTCACACGCGGATCGACCTGCGCGGTCAGGTCGCGGGGATCGACCTGCTCGATCAGGTCGCGGGGGGTCAAGGGGGCAGCGCCCCTTACGGGGGTTTCCGGGGGTGGATCCTCCGTAACAAAATTTTGATTGAAGACTCAGTAATAAAACTTCAAGACAGTCAAGGTTGATGCCACAAATGAGAACGGACTGCTAAAGGACTCAAACGACTGAGCTAAAGAGGTTAACGGACGACCGGAAAACCGGGTCTGCCCAGCTGGCGGTCGACCGCCAGCACAGGGGCGGTCGACCGCCCCAGCCAGCAGCTCCCAGTCTGCACGAGTCTCAGTGGCGGTCGACCGCCAGCCCAGTAGCGGTCGACCGAAATTCCAGGGACCATCCGTCTACAACGTTTCTCAGTAGCGGTCGACCGCCAGCTTCTGCAGGTCGACCGCCAGCCCCGAGCCTTCAATGTTGACTTTGTTTTCCACTTCGAGAAGAGCCCCTTTCTTGTATTTGTTTAACCCCAAAGTCACCCAATCCCCCATGGATTGTGGATCTGGTCTGGGGATGTCCAAGGACCATTCAAAGTCTATAAAACAACACAAGAGGGTTAGAAACCCTAATGCTCAAGGGAGATCAAAGGAGGCTACAAGGGTGTGTTCAAGGGAGAGGAGTTCGAGTACTGTAGCTGTGAACAGTACTCGGGAAGAAGTTCTTCATCAAATCTCAAGTGATTCAAGCTACTTCAAGAGGAGATCAACCCCAAGCCAAGTGAAGATAAAGCTGCAACCATCATCTCTTCATCATCTCAAGGTGATCCAAAGAAGCTCATTCTCAAGGGAGATCAAATCTGCATCCTTCATCTTCTTCATCAACTCAAGGTGATCCAAGGAAGACCATGTCACAAGGAAGAAGATACCATTGAAGAATCAGATTCAAGCTCAGCAATCTCAGACAAGATCTTTTCTCTTTGAGCATATTCTATATCTTGTTTGAGTGTTTTGATATTTGTTCTCTTTCATTTCATTCAAACATTTAAACTGAAGATCGTCCCTACCGGTGGTTAGTAGGAAGGCAATCGGAAGTTCTCCGATCTGCGGTGTTGACGTCCCTACCTGTGGTTAGTAGGAAGGCAATCGAGGTCTTTCCGATTTGCGGTTCAGTGCGTGGCACTAGTGGAGCCTCACCGGATTTGGTGAGGGGTGGACGTAGGACTGAGGATTCAGTCCGAACCACCTTAAAATCCTTTGTGTTGTGGTTTGTTTATGTGATTGCTTCGTTCTAGATGCATGCTTAGGTTCAAATCGATATATTAGTTGCTCATCTTGCCAAGCAAATCATAGTGTTCTTCGATAAGCAATTTATATTCCGCTGCGATTTATTTTATCTAGCTATATAGAGGGTTGCATTGCGAAAAGAGGGGCAGATCTATTCACCCCTCCCCTCTAGATCCGCTGTCCACTACTCAACAAGTGGTATCAGAGCCTAATCTCTCATTATGGGGTCCAACGACCTTGAGGGAAATGGTGGATTAGCGTCCAAAGGTTTCTTACCTGAAGGACATTCTGTTAATAGACCTCCTTACTTTACTGGAACTAATTATCCTTATTGGAAACATCGCATGCAGGTGTTCATTCGCGCCCAAGACTACGAACTTTGGCGAGTGATCAGCAAAGGTCCGTATGAGCTTACGGATAATGAGGATTTGTGGACCAAAGAACAAATAAGACAATCCACTGTCAACTGGAGTGCTAAACACATCATGCAATGCTCACTCCATCCAGTAGAATTCTCAAGAGTTGCTACCTGCGCAACGGCAAAACAGATGTGGGACAAGCTAGAGGTAATTTATGAAGGAACCTCTCAGGTACGAGAAACAAAAGCCAACATTTTAGTTTCTGAATATGAAATGTTCCGCATGAAGCCTGATGAGTCAATTCAGAATATGTATGCTCGGTTAACTGTGCTTACTAATAGTCTAACTGATTTGGGAAAGAAATACTCAGAACAGGAAATTGTGAGAAAGATTCTCAGATCATTGACTCCCGCATGGCACACAAAGGCTACCGTGGTTGAAGAATCGAGAGATCTCGCAACTACCAAGGTAGATGAACTCATTGGGTCATTGATGACCTATGAGATCAACCTTAAGAACAAAGAGGCTGAGGTGCCTAAGAAAAAGCCCCTAGCTCTTAAAGCAGGACCCAGCGGTCAAGGCACTTCTGATGAAGGTGAGGATTCGGCAAGTGAGCGAGATGAGGATGACGTAGCCATGCTCACACGTAAGTTCAGAAAATTTCTGAGAAAGGAAGGTAAGAGCTTCATGAGAGGAAGGTCAAAGGTAAGAAATGGTTTCAAATCTAATTCTGAAAACTTTAAGAAATCTGACAAAATCATTTGTTATTCTTGCAACAAACCAGGGCATTTCAAGACTGATTGTCCTGACAGATTCAAAAAGGCTGACAAATGGAAGGGCAAGAAGAAGAACAAGGCCATGGTGTCCACCTGGAGTGACGAGGAAGAAAGTGATGGTGGAACTAGCTCCTCGGACAAGGAAAAAGAAGATCTTTGTCTCATGGCCAGAGGTGATGAAGAAACTGAGGTAAACTCTCCATTTGAAAATTACACACTTGATGATTGGGAGGAAGCATATATACAGCTCATGGAAAAATATGACATGTACAAAAAGGAGAATAAATCATTGAAAAAGAAAATTAACTTGTTTGTGCATGATCATGATATGAATGATAAGAATGCTCTACTTGAACTGAAATTGAAGATCTTAAGAAAACAATTGAGGATTTGGAAGAGGGAAGAAAAGAAATGGCTGACTTGGAAACTGAAAATGAAGAGTTAAGAAATGAGATTGATAGCATGAAGCTCAAAATGCAAACTTATGAAAAGGATAGCAAGTTGAGTAATGAGAAGTATGAAGCTGTCAAACAAGTCAACACTCAACTTCTTCAAAACATTAAAAACTTACAAAAAGAGTTGAAGGATAAATAACAATCTTTAGAAAAATTTATAGATGGAAGAGAAAACCTAGATGCATTGCTAGGAACCAGAATGAACTTCAACAAGGAAGGGTTGGGTTTGGAACCTACAAACAACAGGCCAATTGGGCTAAAAATAGTCACATTTGTTTCCTCGTCTGATGCTTCTACCTCAAGAACAACATCCAAAGGAAAAGAAAAGGTTGAAGAAGAAGCCACTGAAATCCCAAAAAAGATTGCTGAAAAGCCCAAGAAGAGTCAACCATCCTCACAACACAGGCCAACAACTCCTTGGCCATCAACCGTTCAAATCGCTAAACAATTTCACACAGGTCGACACTTCCATAAGTTGACACCACCCTATCTTTGGGGCAATTATGATTTCTGTGTGCATCAATTTCCTAGGTGGCAAAACAATCATTTTCAATCGAAAACCAACCAGTAGCCACAATGGTTTAAGAAGCAAACTTCCTCAAACTTTCACAAAATTCAACAAAGAGCTTCTAAACAAAAAGTGAATGTCAAAGCTGAAAAGAAAAACCAAATTCCTGCTCTAAGCAAACAAAACATGAATGGTAGGAAGATTTGGATTCCAAAAGAAATGGTTTCATGTTTTGAAAATCTGAAGAGTTTGATGGGACCCAAATTTGGTTGGGTTCCAAACACAATTGCTTAATTACTTATGCAGGAGTGTCTTGCAATCATGCATAGTAGGTGGTACCTTGATAGCGGCTGTTCAAGACACATGACTGGAGACAAAATAAAATTTTGTCTCTTGGAAGAAAAGGAAGGAGGATATGTCACATTTGGAGGGAACAACAAGGGAAAAATCATTGGAACATGAAATGTAGGTAAGAACCTCTCCAACTCCATTTGTAACGTGCTGCTAGTTGAAGGTTTGAAATACAACATGCTTAGTATAAGTCAATTGTGTGATAAAGGTCACAAAGTGATGTTTGACTCTCATGAATGTAGAATCCTTGAACCAAAATCTGACAAGGTAAAATTTTCTGGTAAGAGAGTCAACAATGTTTACATGATTGACTTAGATGATCCTGCTCATTTAAATCTTTGTCTTGCTGCACCAAAATCTGAACTTGCATGGTTATGGCATCGTAGACTAGGTCATGCTAGCTACAATGTCTTACATAAACTGTTAAAGCATTCAATGGTGAATGGGTTGCCTGAACTTTCTTTTAAACAAGAAAATAAATTGTGTGATGCATGTGCCCTAGGTAAACAAATAAGAAAAATCTTTAAGGCTAGATCTGCAAACATGTCATCTAAACCACTTGAGCTGATTCTTATGGATTTGTTTGGTCCAACCAGAACTGCTAAAGTGGTAGAAAATATGGATATGTCTTGGTGGATGATTACTCTAGGTTCACATGGGTTTTCTTTCTCACACATAAAAATGATACTTTTGATGAGTTTCAGGCTCTCTATATGAATATAAAGCAAGACGATGAGTTTAAGATTTCCAACATTCAATCTGATCATGGTGGTGAATTTGAAAATGCTGACTTCTATAATCTTTGCAGGGCTGAAGGTATTTCACACCGGTTTTCTTCACCAAGAACCCCGAAGCAAAATGGTGTAGTTGAAAGAAGGAATCGAACACTCATAGAAATGGTAAGAACTATGCTTGCCAAACGGCAACTCCCAAGGAAATTTTGGGCTGAAGTGGTAAACTCGGCATGTTATATTATCAACCGTTCTATGGTAAGGCACACACCAAAAAGACCTCCTATGAGCTGCTGAAAGGTAAAAAGCCTTCTCTCACACACATGAAAGTATTTGGATCTAAATGCTTCATCCACAATAATGATAAAAGAGACTTAGATAAATTCGAGCCCAAGAGCGATGAAGGTATATTCCTTGGATATTCTGATAGATCTAGGGCTTATAGAATTTATAATGTCAAGAGTCAAACTGTGGAAGAATCACCCCATGTTTCTTTTGATGAATATCATGATGATTCTAACAATGATAACTCTTGCAGGAAAAATGATGAAGACGGGGAATTCCTAAGCATGAAGGAAAAGAGTGATTCTCCACAAGAAGAAATAAAAGAAGATGGTGACCTAGCTGAATCAAGCAATGCAAGGGATCAAGCTCCAGGAGAAGGTAACGATTCTACAAACATTAGAATTCTTAAGGATCATCCTTTGGAAAATGTCATTGGTAGCTTGAACGACCCACCTAGAACTAGGTCACATTTTAGAATTGTGGAAGAATTAGATCAACTTGCTCTTGTCTCCCAGATTGAACCCAAGAGTGTTGATGAGGCATTAAAAGATGAAAACTGGATAAATTCAATGCAAGACGAGTTAAACCAGTTTGAAAGAAACAAAGTTTGACATCTTGTTCCTAGACCTTCATCACAATCTGTCATAGGCACTAAGTGGGTTTTTAGGAACAAACTAAGTGAGGATGGCAAGATAATAAGAAACAAGGCTAGATTGGTGGCTCAAGGGTATAATCAAGAGTTTGGGGTAGACTTTGAGGAATCTTATGTCCCAGTTGCTAGACTTGAGGCCATCAGAATTTTTCTTGCCTTTGCATGCTCCCTTAGAATAAAGCAGTATCAAATGGATGTAAAAAGTGCTTTCTTGAATGGCTTGATCAAAGAAGAAGTCTATGTTGAGCAGCCCCTGGCTTTGAGAATTCTAACCATGTAGATTTTGTATACAAGCTGGACATGGCACTTTATGGACTTAAGCAAGCACCAAGAGCTTGGTATGAGAGACTAAGCTCGTTCCTCATTGAAAAAGGGTACACACGAGGTAAGGTAGATCAAACACTTTTCACCAAGAAGCAAGGTAAGAACATCTTGATTGTTCAAATTTATGTTGATGATATTGTGTTTGGTTCTACTAAATCTGAAATGTGTGAGGAATTTGCTAACCTCATGACTAGCGAATTTGAGATGAGCCTAATGGGAGAACTCCAATTCTTTCTCGGTTTGCAGGTCAACCAAGGACAAGATGGTTGCTTCATAAGTCAAGCCAAATACATCAAGGAGCTGCTGAAAAGATTTGACATGACGAATAGTAAAATCATTGTAACTCTTATGAGCACCACAACATCACTGATTCGATGAAAATGGTAAATTAGTGGATGCAAAGATCTATAGAGGTATGATCGGCTCTTTGCTTTACTTGACTGCATCCCGACCAGATATCCAGTTTAGTGTATGCCTTTGTGCTAGATTTCAAGCTAGTCCTAGAGAATCCCACTTGACTGCCGTCAAACGTATCCTTAGATATCTTGCCGGCACTCAAGATTTGGGATTGTGGTATCCGTCATCATGTGATTTATCTCTTATATCTTATTCTGATGCGGACTATGCTGGATGCAAGCTGGATCGCAAAAGTACTAGTGGCTACTGCCAGTTTCTGGGCGGGTGTTTAGTTTCTTGGGCCTCCAAGAAACAACACTCGGTTGCCCTCTCAACCGTAGAGGCAGAATATGTTGCTGCGGGAGCTATGGCACCCAAGTGTTGTGGATTAAACACCAACTCCAAGACTACTTAGTGGATCTTGGTTGTGTCCCGATTCTGTGTGATAACACTAGTGCTATCAACCTTGTAAAAAATCCAGTCCAGCACTCTAGGACTAAGCATATTGAGATTAGGCATCACTTCATTAGAGATGAGGTCGTTAAGAAAAATTTTGAACTGCATTTTGTTGATACTCTAAATCAAATTGCTGATATTTTCACCAAGCCCTTGTGTAATGACAGTTTTCAACACTCAGAAGGGAGCTTGGTCTTTGCCGACCTCAGGCCAATAAAAATTGAAATGATGATCTTGTTCAATTTAGTGTGTGTCTTTGGAGATTGGTGTTCCATGCATTGTTTATATGTAAATATGTCATTTTGCATATGGTGTAGCATTGCATGTAGTCATGATGCATAATAAAGTTGAATTCATGTTCACGATGCATTGCATGGTTTGTGTAGCATCATACTTGCATGGCCATGGTATATTAAATGTTGATGTATGGAAAGGCAGGTTATGCTTGTCTAGAAGCACTCAATATGCGTGAGGTTTCACCTCCGTCAAGTACCATGCATCACTGTTGCATATAGGCCATATAGTAAGGAGGAGTTGTCTTTTTAAAACATTCATGCATATATGTCATCTTCATTCATTTCATTTCATATAATGTTGACTTTCATAAGTGTACAACCATGTGTTGGGTCATGCATTTCATTTCTGCCAACTTCATGTTCGATCAGGTCAACCCATGCTTGGTTCAAGTCAACCTCTCCTTGACAATTGTCATTGCACTTGATTACAAACATAACTCCTTGAGTGCATCCATTACATATCCTTAGGGGGAGTCTTGTTGCTTTTCTTAATCTCTTGCAATCTGAACTTCAATGGCTTATAGTTTGAATATGAGATCATGAGACCGACAGAACTACGTCGTAAGAGCTTTCTATTATATGCCATGATGATTGTCCATCCAATAAAAATGGTTCAGATTTAATGATTTCCTTGAAGTTCAAAAATATTTATTCTGAAATCATCTATGTTCTGTGGTTTTAATAGACCTTAACTAGAGATTGCATATTATGCTTTGTATGACTATCCTGATATCTGAAAATTCAAAATTCATGACCATCTTGGTGATACACTCAGGCTTAGTATTGTTCTTAAACATCTTGATGAGCTAGAATTCCTAAAAATCAATTTGACAGAGTAATGATATTATTGAACGGAGAAATATGTCACGTCATCAAGTCAAGTGACGAATGATATGTCATGATGTGCCTCTGTTATCTCTGTCTTAATTATATTGGACTCTAGGCAGAGCACTGGCATAATTGCTGAGAAATATATCTTCTCATCAAAGAAATGAGATCGGATATGTCATGACGTGACTTTGCTATCTCTGTTCATTCTGAAGCATAACCGTCAGTCTTGCCAAATACCTAGGGATACTGGCGTCTAAACAACGTGTATTCTTACGGCTAGGAGGCATGTACTAGACTTGATTGCTCGTAAAATATGAGTCATGTGCCTTCAAATTCAAAAGATATTGAAAATCAAATTTGTTGAACTCATAAAATTCCATGCTTTAGTCATGATTATTTAGCCTCAATACTAGTTTTTGTGTTATTCCCTTTGTAGTTATTGAATATGGATATATAAGACAAGGGAAGGTTAAACACTGCCATGATATGCACCTTTGGTTCATTTCTATTAAATCTTGGATGTAGTTGCTTTGCGAACTCTGTTGATGATCTCGGATTTCATTAGCTTTGAACCATATATGTTGCTCACGGTCTGTTTCAGGTTTGCATAAAATGGCTTGCTCCCAACTCCTTTCAGCTCTGGTCTCACAGACATCTGTCACCTTCTCTACCTTATCCCTCCTTTTTGCTGCTGTCAAAGGGGGAGAATATTTTGTTGTGAGTCGTTCTTTGCTTTGTGAGTTGTCATTGGGGGATGAGTGAATTGTGTACGGGGGAGAGTCCAAGGGGGAGAATCCTTTGTGCACTTTGTGTATCTCATATGTGTATGTGATAGGGTTTGCATAATTGCATAGTATTCATATCTGCATTCATAATTACATTCACATACTATTACTATCATGGATCTTGAGCTGCATATGTTGCATTTGTTATAACTTTTGCCATTTTGGATATTACTGTCACATAATGACTCATAGTGTTGCTATCATCAAAAAGGGGGAGAATGTTGTGCCCATGTGATCATTTGAGTCTTCCTGTGGTTTGGGTCATTCGACATCATCTTGTGGTCATTTGAGTTATTGGATATTCTTGGTTTCGATAATAGCTAAACACTATAAGTCATTATTGTTTTCCACTCTCATATGACTGACATACGTGATGTTTTGTTCATGACAGATATGCCAATGAATGGACAAGGAATTGAGTAGAAATGGCAAAAGTGAAAGTTCAATGATTGCGCCCTCGCACGCGGATTGACCTGTGCGGTCAGGTCGCGGGGATCGACCTGCCCTGTCAAGTCGCGGGGGTCAAGGGGGCAGCGTCCCTTGCGGGGGTTTCCGGGGGCGGATCCCCCGAAACAAAATTTTGATTGGAGACTCAGTAATAAAACTTCAAGACATTCAAGGTTGATGCCACAAATGAGAACGGACTGCTAAAGGACTCAAGCGAATGAGCTAAAGGGGTTAACAGACTGAACCGGGAAGACCCGAGGTCTGCCCAACTGGCGATCGACCGCCAGCACAGGGGCGGTCGACCGCCCCAGCCAGTAGCTCCCAGTCTGCATGAGTCTCAGTGGCAGTCGACCACCAGCCCTATAGCGGTCGACCGAAAATTCCAGGGACCATCCGTCTACAGCGTTTCTCAGTAGCGGTCGACCGCCAGCTTCTGCAGGTCGACCGCCTGCCCTGAGCCTTCAATGTTGACTTTGTTTTTCACTTCGAGAAGAGCCCCTTTCCTTGTATTTGTTTAACCCCAAAGTCACCCAATCCCCCATGGATTGTGGATCTGGTCTGAAGGATGTCCAAGGACCATTCAAAGTCTATAAAACTAACACAAGGAGGGTTAGAAACCCTAATGCTTCAAAGGGATTCAAGGGAGGCTACAAGGGTGTGTTCAAGGGAGAGGAGTTCGAGTACTGTAGTGGTGAACAGTACTCCGGGAAGAAGATCTTCATTAAATCCTCAAGTGATTCAAGCTACTTCAAGAGGAGATCAAGCCCAAGCCAAGAAAAGATAAAGCTGCATCCTTCATCTTCTTCATCAACTCAAGAAGATCAAAAGAAAGATCGAAGCTACATCCATAGTCTTCTTCATCAACTCAAGGAAGATCATCTCTCAAGGAAGAAGACATCATTGAAGCATCCGATTCAAGCTCCAGCAATCTCAGACAAGATTTTTCTTCTTTAGCATATTCCATATCTTGTTTGAATAGCTTGATATTTGTTCTCTTCCCATTTCTTTCAAACAATCAAAACTGAAGATCGTCCCTACCGGTGGTTAGTAGGAAGGCAATCGAAAGTTCTCCGATCTGCGGTGATTGACGTCCCTACTGGTGGTTAGTAAGAAGGCAATCAGAGGTTTTTCAGATTTACGGTTCAGTGCGTGGCACTAGTGGAGCCTCACCGGATTTGGTGGGGGGTGGACATAGGACTGGGGATTTAGTCCGAACCACCTTAAAATCCTTTGTGTTGTGGTTTGTTTATGTGATTGCTTCATTCTAGATGCATGCTTAGGTTCAAATCAATATATTAGTTTCTCATCTTGCCAAGCAAATCATAGTGTTCTTCGATAAGCTAGTTATATTCCGCTGTGATTTATTTTATCTAGCTATATAGAGGGTTGCATTACGAAAAGAGGGGCAGATCTATTCACCTCTCCCCTCTAGATCCGCTGTCCACTACTCAACATTTCAACCAATGTCATGTTCCTTCTTTCAACCACTCCATTTTGCTCAGGGGTTCTTGGAGCTGAGAACCTATGGTTTATCCCATGATTGCTGCAAAAGTCATCAAAGTTAGAATTGTCAAACTCTCCACCATGGTCTGACAAGATAGTGTAGAGTTGAAACTAACCATCCTGCTTTATTCTTTTGAAGAAAGCCTGAAACTCTATAAATGCATCACTTTTATGAGATAGAAAGAATACCCAAGTGAATCTAGAAAAATCATCCACTAAAATAAAACTATATCTTTTCCCACTTAAACTAGCAGTCCGAGTAGGTCCAAATAGGTCCATATGAACCACTTCTAGTGGTTTGTTTGATTGAGTTTCTATTATGCTCTTAAATAATTTTCTAGTTTGTTTACCTTGGAAGCATGCAGCACAGACTTTGGTGTTGTTTTGAAATGATATTTCAGGCAGGCCTCTTACCATGTTGTGCTTAACTAGTTTATGTATGACATTATAACTAGCATGACCTAGTCTACGATGCCATAGTGACACCAGGTCATCCTTCTTTGCAGTGAGGCACATGTTGTTGTGTGCAAAATCATCCAAGTCTACCATGTAGACATTGTTTACTCTCTTACCAGTAAATTTTACTACTTCAGAATTAGGCTCCATTATCTTGCATGTTTGTGAGTCAAAAATTACCTTATGCCCTTTGTCACATAACTGGCTAATGCTTAAGAGATTATATTCTAGGCCTTCCACAAGCAGAACATTATCAATTGAGTTGATGAATGCTTACCTATTTTACCTGTTCCAAGTATCTTTCCTTTGTTATTTCCTCCAAATGTAACATGTCCAGCTTCTTTTTCAACCAGCATGCAGAATTTGGTTCTATCCCCAGTCATGTGCCTTTAGTAGCCACTGTCTAGATACCACATAACTAGCTAATGCCCTTTGTCACATAACTGGCTAATGCTTAAGATATTATATTCCAGGCCTTCCACATGTAGAACATTCTCAATTGAGTTGAATGAATGCTTACCTATTTTACCTGTTCCAAGTATCTTCCCTTTGTTATTTCCTCCAAATGTAACATGTCCAGCTTCTTTTTCAACTAGCAGGCAGAATTTGGTTCTATCGCCAGTCATGTGCCTTGAGCAGCCACTGTCTAGATACCACATGTTGTGTACGGCTGCAAGGCATTCATGCATAAAACAAATCAAACCAGAAATTTTGGAACCTAGGTGCATTTGGGTCCCATCCTGCCTTTCGATTATGTTAAACAAGATATCAGTTCTTTAGGTATCCAGAATTGGGTTTTGTGTGTGGGTTTGTAATTAAAGTTATTTTTCAGATTACCCACTTTGTTGATTGTAGGATTTCTTGCCTTCATGGGATTTGTGGGGGTAGGAGCCCATTGACTTATTGGCTATTTTGGTTTCCACTACTGGGTCCAAGGAGGATTCTAATGATTGATCATTCTAGGAAGTTGGTGTTGTGGGAGCTTCTGTGGGATAATATATTTCATGTCATGTCTCCTTTGACTTAATTCTCTGAATTTAGTTTCCTACTTTGTTTTGATGATTGGAAACAATACATTTTGTTTTTCAGCCCTTGGATTTTGATAAATAATGATTTTCAAAACTGTTAGCATTTCATAGCTTCATGTACATGCATTTCATACTAAGGTCGGTGCATGATAGACTTTGTTCATAATAAAGGTCGATGCACATTACACGGTAAGCAGAGGCAAGGTAAGTGCATATCATCTCTTAGTCTACTAAAGTGGGTGCACGTCTTTGTAGAAGTGCACATAAGGTCGGTGCAAATCTTATAGCACGCATTTAAGGTCGGTGCACGTCTTGTATGACTCTATACAAGATTGGTGCATGTCTTTGTAAAAGTGCACATAAGGTCGGTGCACATCGGTCTTAGTCATTGATAGGGTCTGTGCACGTCTGCATTGTACTTGCATATAGTCGGTGTATGTTTCTGTAGAAACACACATAAAGTCAGTGCAGGTTTTGCATTATGCTTGCATATAGTCGGTGCACGTCTCTGTAGAAACATGTTTGCATATAGTCGGTGCACATTTCTGTGAAAACACACATAAAGTCGGTGTAGGTTTTGCATTGTGCATATAAGGTCGGTGCAAGTTTTGCCTTGTGCTAAACAAGGTCAGTGCACAACCTTCATTAGGCAGAACAAAGTAGGTGCATATAGGCCATCCTACACATCTAACGTCGGTGCACATTTTGTTGTTCAGCGTCTAAAGTCGGTGCACATTCTTGTTGCCTGCATATCAAGGTCGGTGCACATTCCTGTTCCTTCAATAGAAGGTCGGTGCACATTTGGTTGGTCTGCTTACTAGGGTCTTTTGTTGTGTGCTACCTAAGGACCGAGCATGCTTTATTCTTAGCAACTTAAGGTCAGTGCACATCTTGTTTGACTGAACCTAAGGTCTGTGCATGTTTGCACATTACACTATAATGTCTGTGCACCCCTTATGACTCATGTTCACAAGGTGTTTGATGAAACATCCTTCTTCCAACTAACAGGATCAAACCAGCACGTGAGCTCGAACTGACGTAGGCACGTGTTCCCAGAAAGGTTGGAAGCTGACACGTGGACTCAGGGAGCTTATGATTGGGCACGTGTTCCCAGGATGGCAGATCTAGTGGCACGTGCATCGCTCATTCATTGTTACTTTCTGTATATCACGTAAATCTGCTTTACTATTTTTTTAATGACTGTTCCGTTGGTCTTCGATGGATCTAATTTTAGTTCTTGGCTAGGAGGCCTATACACTTACATGAACTCCATTAATTCCAATTTATGGAGTCTTGTATCTAACGGGCCACATAAAGTGCCTCAGAATCAGACCGAATGGTCTCATGAGGACAAAGTAAAGGAAAGTGAGAACACTATAGTTCTTAATATTCTAAAAGCTGTAATTGATACTGATTTATTTCCATTTGCTTTCATGTGCACATCAGGAAAGGAAATCCTGGACGAGGTGATAGCTATCCATGATAAAAAGGAAGAAGAATGTCTTATGGCTAAAAGAAGTGGTCATAGCATTGATCAACAGGAGAAGATTTCATCTCAGGTAAGTTCTGGATCAGAAGATCTTTCATTTGATGAATTAGTAAGCATGTATGAAGAATTGCTTGAGAAATCTAGGAAAATAAAATCTGAGAATAAAAAGCTAAAGAAAAAGATTGATCAGAACAACTCTAAATTCTCTTGTGAAAACTGTCCAAAACTGAGACAGTCTCATGATCTGTGCTTGGCAGATGTTCACAAGCATAAAAAATAGAATTATCTGCTAAAAAATGAAAATGACAAACTACATTCTAAAATCTCTGAATTAGAAGAAACATTGAGCTCATTTAATGATAATCAGATTAGTTCTAATGTTTCTTGTGAAAACTATCCGAAACTGAAACAGTCCTTTGATTAATGTTTATCTAATGTTCATGCATACAAGAAACAATTATGTTCATTAAAAGATGAGAATGAATAACTTAATCTGAAACTTTCTGAACTGGAAGAAAAATTGATTTCAAGTAATGATGATCATGTATTGATCAATGAACTAGTTCAGAATGAAGAATTAATAAAAGAAAATGAAGGACTGAAGCTGTTGAACATTGTTATATCAGAAAAACTTCTTGCTTTAGAAAAAAGAAAAAATGTTTGCAATGAAGAATATGAAAAACTGAGCAATCTGGAACAAGAAATTGAGAAATATAAAATTACAAAAAAGTGTTAAGTGAATATGTTAATTGCAGTGAACAAGATATTGCCAGTTATGAAATACACATTGCTTCTCCAGAAAATGGAATTCATGATCTGAAAACCCCTCTGTCAAAATCTGACAAAGGTAAAGAGAAGCTAAAAGCTCCCTTGAATGATAAAGCTACTAAATTAAATAAAGGGACAGGTCATAATTCTGGGATTAAAAGGAAAATGAGGAACCAGCTATATACCACTTTTGTTAGAAGTTCTGAAGAAGCTGGAACCTCTCTCCAAAGAAATCTGCTGTAGTCAAAACTCAAAAACAAAATAAAGATCAGAAAATGTAAAAACAAAATAAAAATCAGAAAACACTGAAAAAGTTTTATAAATTGCATGCAGACAAGTCTAAGGCTAAGAAATTTCCAGCTATTCAAAGAAAGAATATTTAATGCTTTTATGGGACCCAAGAAGTTCTGGGTTCCAAATCATTTCACTTGATTCCCTTGCAGGTATGCCTGGCAGCCAATCACAACAAGTGGTATCTGGATAGTGGCTGTTCCAATCACATGACCGGAGATAAAGAAAAATTTTGCATGTCGGTGAAGAAAGATGCTGGTCATGTTACATTTGGAGGTAATACCAAGGGAAGGATTATAGGATCGGGAAATGTTGGTAAGTGCTCTTCCTGTTTGATTGAAGAAGTGTTGTTAGTTGAAGGCTTAGCCTATAATATTCTTAGCATAAGTCAACTCTATGACAGAGGCCATAAAGTTGTCTTTGACTCTCTTGCATGCACCATCTATGAACCCGATTCTGATTCTGTAAAATTTATTGGCAAGAGAGTCAATAACATCTATATGGTAGACTTAGATGATGTAGCACACTCTAATCTCTATCTTAATGTTAATAAGGATGACCTAACCTACCTATGGCATCATAGATTAGGTCATGCCAGCTATAGTGTGCTTCATAAACTGAATAAACATAGCATGGTAAAAGGGCTTCCTGAAATTTCTTTCAAAAATGATAATAAAATCTATGAGGCATGTACCCAATGTAAATAGACCAGAAAATCATTCAAATCTAGAACCGAAAACCTATCATCTAAACCCTATGAGCTCATTCATATGGATTTATTTGTACCCACTAAATCGGTTAGCTTATCTGGGAAAAGATATGTTTTTGTTCTTGTTAATGACTTCTCTAGATTCACTTGGTGTAGACACGCTAAAATTAACACTATGTTGAGCAAATCTCATATCACCACGTGATGCCCCAAAGTGGACTTCAATATTGACTTAATATTAAGTTTTTCTAATTCATTTAGAATTTTTCTATCATATTTATAATTCACGACTGGCAGAGGGGCGTCATTTAATTGACGACTGGTAGGGTGTCGTTATTTCAATAGTCGACGACCGTACACGCAGGCGTTATTTCCTGGTGTTTCTTGATTTTACAAAATTCCATTCAAAAATAAATGTAAAGAATTGACGTCAGCTTCTAAGGCACTGATTAATTAACGCCATTTCAAGAAGGCGTCATTTCCCATTTTTAAATATGGAAAGTCATTTTTTGCTATAAATTAACTCAGGAATCAGCGACTGCGTGCGCGGTCGTCATTTCAATTAACGACCAGCCTAATGTCATCATTTGAGCTTCCATCTCCGTTTTGTCTGCTACCTTCCCGTGAAGAGTCCTTCTTCATTTTAACGCCATGTTCGATTGGGGAAGGGAGATCCTTGCTGGATGATGGCTATCCTTGTTTTAATCCTATTAGAATAAGGGTTTTTGGCCTTATAAATACCCGTGGTTTTCTTGCGCGCGCAAGAGAGATCAAACAGGACATACAGAGAATAACTGCTACTGATAAGAGAGAAGATCTTTGAGAGAGAGCCTTTGTCTTCTTGTTACTAAGTTTTCTACAGGTTCTCCTTCCTACGGCGGTGTTCTTTCTCCAGGCGCTCTTCTTCCTGCTACGGCCAAGCTCTTTTGGATTCTCCCGTACTGCTGTTAGCAACAACAGAAAAAGGGCCCTTTCCTCCTTAGTTCATTTACTACACATCACACACGCATAGCATTCTAGCTGTTTGTTAGAACAATCACGTACAGTTCTCTACATATTACATTACTTGTTGCATCCATAGCATACATACCTCCCACCCTTTTCACTCCTCTTAGGGGTTTAAACAAAACACACAAGGTGTGTTCATGCCCACTTTGCATAGTTCTATTTTCTTAGAGCATTGATACTACACTTTGGCTAATCCATATATTTGCTTATTTTTGGTTTGTCTTGCAAGGGTAATCAATATAAAAACCCCCTTCATCAGCCAGCCGGTAGAAGGAGGAAGGAAGGAAGAACTCACAATCTCACCCGCTTCTTCACAAGGTACATGCGATCATCATTTTAATTTTTGAGGTAACCCCTCTGGCGATCACCCTCCTTAGAGCATCACATGCTCCTTTTATCCTCTTTTCTTTTATTTCCACATATCATGCTTAGCATATTCATCCTTTTTTCCCCTTAATATCCCCCTTTAAAGAAATTTTAAATTTCCTTTCTTTTTAAATGTCTATGTGACACGTTCACAAATTGATGATCACGGTGGGACTCTTGATGTTTTTATTTTGATTACCTCTCCATCGGCACCCATGTGTGCCCCTCCCTTTGGCACCCTCGCGTGCCCCTCCTTTGGCACCCACATGTGCCCCTCCTTAGTGCTCCACATAGCACACTCCCCTTGTGCACCACGTGCACATCTCCCACTGGATTAGCCAATTTTTGAATTGTCCATAACATGTTTAAGAAAAGAAATTTGATTTCTGTTAGTTTTCATCGATTTCTGTTCTCTAGAACTGATTAGCGACTACCCTGCAGCCGCCATTTCAACATTCAGCGATCGCTTATAGAGGCGCTGTTTGCATTTATTTTCCAGTATTTTCATCATTTTTATAATCAACGCCCCACCACAGAGGCGTCATTCCTACATTCAACGCCTCACACAAAGGCGTCAATTCTGCCGTTACTGTTGATTTTCTTATCATGATCACTGTTCACTGATATCTGACACCCCTCTACAGAGGCGTTATTTGTATATTCAACGCCTCACACCAAGGCACTATTTTACTTTCATGTTCACTGTTTGTCACTGTTTACAGTGATTAGCGACTGACACCTAGTCGCTGTTTATTGAGACCGCAACTTCTGTCAGGTCGTCATTTCGTTCTATTTTCACAGAACCTTGGTTACTGCTGTTATCTTCACCTGTTGGTTTGCATTATTGATTATCTAATTGCTATTGCTTGATCTACCTGCATTAGCTTGCATTCTAGGGCATTTGGTTGAGAGACCTCCTCTCTCTACACTTCTAGGATCCCACACTTTTTTTTCTTAGAATTGGAAGGACCCTCCATTGAGCATTCCGTCTCTTTGGATTGGAAATTTCTTTTTCAAGGCCTCTGTAAGTCCCCGCACCCGTGGATTCCCTCACGGAAGCCTGGCCGATTGTACCATTTGAAGTACCCGGAGTTTAGTTAACCCATACGTTGGTGAGGAGAGAGAAAGAACTTAGTTAACCCGGAGATTACACCCAAACTTGAAACTAAGACCCACATTGAAAAGTGAGAATTGATCACATATTTAAAAATCCACTTTAATCTCAAAAGAGAAACTTAAAATTTTTGGTTCATTACAACTTGAGTGAAAAATTTGTTAGATTGGGTGATTATTTCTTACTTATACTTGTTGGTTTAAAATAGTTTCCTCTCCTTAAACATGCAACTTCGTTCAGGTAAAATCATTAACATGGCCAACTATGGGTATTCATATGATGGTTATGACGAGGGTCAATTTGACCCATCCTATGAGGTCCCCCCTCAAGATTCCACCCATTATGAGGGAAACTATGCTCCCTCTCATGCTTACTACTCCCAAGTTCACACGGTCGATACTACTACTCAAGAGGTCGAGCCTTCCTCCCAAGCTCAACCTACCACACAAAACACATCTGGGGACGCTGCCCCATCTTTTAATCTTAATGATTTGATCCATGCTTTGTCTCAATTGGACGATTCCCAATGTCAGGCGATCCAGGCCGTCCTAAAAGGGTAATCTATCCCTTCATCTTCAGACCCCCCTCAGGATGCGGGTGGTGTTGTGCATCCCTTAGTTTTGATGATGACAAAAGATATGTTTGACTAATCAACAATCTACTATCTTCATAACACGTGCAAGTCATTTGATTGATCCTTCAATATAAAGCAATGAACTCATGGCAAGTTGATGATGAACAAAAGATATGTTTGACTAATTCAATGTAAAAATGATAATTCAAGTCACTTCTGATAGTTCAAGTAATTTCAGGTCTACTGAAGTATAAGTGAAATCAGTAAATCAGAAGAAATGTCAAAGGTTGCTTGTCGACCAGAGAAGTGGTCATTGTCGACCAACGAATCCAACCAAGCACAGCCCAAGTTATTTCTCCTCTGTACGCACTCTGGTTGTCGACCAGAGCCCTGCTCGTTGTCGACCACGGAACAGACTGAGCATCAGACAGAACTGCCCGTCATCTGGACATTGCCCCTTGTCGACCAGCGACAGGGCTATTGTCAACAATGAGGGATACGAGCATCAGCCCGAAGAACCAGCCGTCTGGACATCGCTCATTGTCGACCAGAGACAGGGTCGTTGTCGACCACAAGCGGTTCAGCGTCCAGAACCGAAATCCAACCGAATTCAGTTTCGGTTCCTTGAAACCTGCAGGTTGCTGTTGCAGGTTGTTGGGCTGTTCAGAGGATAAGATTCCGCACGGGATTCAAGGAGAGAATCGTGCTAAGAACCGGTCAAACCTCTTCTAGATTTTACTTAATCTTCTCCCTGTTTTTTAGCGGGTAATCGAACAGGTTTGCACTTGCGCGGGAAACAGCTCCGAGCTTGATAAGAACTGGTGCAAAAAGGAGAAGAGAACACAGAGAACTGAATATGGAAAAACAGAGAAGAAGCTAAGGAAGATCAGGATCAGAAGTTTCTCTAATCAGAAAAGGAAGAGTGGCTCTCCTACAATCAAAAAGCTGCAGAAGACAGAAGTGCTCTTCGGTGCTGCAGAAAGAAGACCTGGCTCAAGGCGTTGCAAGTTCCAGCAGCAAGGCAGCTGAAGGCATCCTGCTGGAAGTCCTACAGGGAGTCTTGCCTTGTTCTCTATGTGATTGAGTCCCAAGCTGAACTCCTTAATTACTCTGCTTCAAACGTTTATGTTCAGCTCTGTTACAAGTTTTTCTACTCATCTTTACAACTAGTGTCAAGCTGTGTGGCAGCGGGTACAAGCTGTGTGTCAGCAGGAAGAAGCTGTGTATCAGCGGTGTATTGATTGAGATCAGGATTTCTCATTAGTGAAGCCTTGCTCAAGTTGAGCAAGGGGTGGATGTAAGTCTCAGGAAGAGACTGAACCACCTAAAAATCCTGTCTTGTGGTTTTGCTTGTGGTGTGTGCTCTTCCTATTGTTTGCTATCGCTATAGTTATCAGTTTTATCTTTGCAATCCATCGTTTGCTTAAGGTCTAGTTGATCCTTGGTTTATTAATTGAAAAAAGGGGCTAGATCTATTCACCCCCCCTCTAGATCTATTCAGTCCGTACTCAACACGTGGTATCAGAGCCAGACTCTCCAAAAATGTGGTCTAACAACCAGGAGAGGCCTGCCGGACTGAACTCTAGAAGTCTAATGGCTGAGGGACACTCAGTAACTAGACCACCATATTTCGATGGAAATGATTTCTCATACTGGAAAAATCGTATGCAGGTGTTCTTGAGAGCACAAGATCATGAGATGTGGAGAGTAGTAAGCCGAGGACCCTACGAGCTGCCCGAAGATGAGGATACCTGGACCAGAGAACAGGTCAGAAAATCAACCATCAACTGGGGAGCCATGAACGTAATGCAATGCGCACTACACCCCACGGAGTTCTCACGAGTTTCACAATGTGCAACGGCCAAGGAAATGTGGGATCGACTAGTAGTAATCTATGAAGGTACTTCAGAGGTAAGGGAGTCAAAAGCAAATATGCTAGTTTCAGAATATGAAATGTTTAGAATGAAAACTGACGAAAATATTTCTGAAATGTATGCTAGACTAGTGCAATTAACGAATAGTTTAAAGAGTCTAGGGAAAACCTACAAGGAACAGGAATTAGTGAGGAAGATCCTAAGATCCCTCACTCCTATGTGGCATACCAAGGCCACAGTAATTGAGGACTCAAAGAACCTCACCACTATGACTGTGGATGAACTAGTGGGATCCCTAATGGCCTATGAGGTTAATCTGAAAAGAAAAGAAGATGAGGGCAAGAAAAAGAACCAGCTCGCCCTAAAAACTAAAATAGGCACCTCTGAACTATCTGACACTGATAACTCATCTAGCACAGGTGAGGAAACTGGTGAGCTAGCCATGTTAACAAGAAAATTCAAAAAGTTTCTGCGGAAGGAAGGTAAGGGATTCAGGAATCCTAAGGGCATGGTAAGAAAGTCATCTCAGTTTAAGTTTGATAAAAATAAAACTTCATCTAACAAACTTGTCTGCTACAACTGCAGGAAACTAGGACACATAAAGGCTGAATGTCCAGAGACTCCTAAGAAATCAAGCTTCAAGTGGAAAGGCAAGCAACTAAAAGCAATGATAAGCACATGGAGCGAGGAGGAGGAAAGCAGTAAGGAGGAAACAACTTCCGAGGAAGAAGAAGGAAACATCTGTTTGATGGCCAAAGGAGATAGCGATGATCTTGAGGTAATCCCCCCGTTTCAAGATTTTTCTAGCTCAGATTGGGAAGAAGTCTACTCAGACTTACTTGATGCATATGAAAGAATTAGAAAGGAAAATAAGAGTTTGAAGAAAAAGCTTAATCAGGTCAATAATGACAGCAACCCATTTGCCAACAGAACTGAACTAGAATTAGAAATCACCACCTTGAAAAATAAGCTGAAACAATACGAGACAGATGAAGAAAATGTCAAATGGCTGTTAGAAGAAAATGAGTCACTGAAAAACACAATTGATGAGGTGAAATTAAAGACTCAAGAAAGTGAACAGCAAACTAAGGTAACTCAAGAAAGAAACAACTCACTCAAGGAGGAAAACTGTCAACTTCTGGAAGAAATAGAAAGAATCCAGAGTGAACTGAAAAACAAACAGGAAACCTTGGAAAAAATGACTAAAGGTCAAGAAAACTTAAATGCTGTCTTGGGAATAAAAGTAAACTTTCAAAAAGAAGGGTTAGGATACAATCCTACGGCTAAAAAGGAATTCCAAATAAAAACCGTAACTGGGATTGCTGACTCAAAAGGAAAAGGGCCCCTAATCAATCTATACCAAGACAAACAAGAGGATGTAGCTGAATGCTCCTCCAAAAGGAATAATGTCACCAAGGAAGAGAGAAACATTAAAGAGAAAACAGTCAATCAACATAAGCTTAAAAATAATAGACAAGAAACTCAAATTCACAGAAATAACCAAACAAACCAAGTACTAAATCAAGTTAAAGGACATAAATCTGGAAAACAAGGTGTCTGGAGACAGGCTGGTCGACAACCGACCCCTCCTCTGTCGACCAGAGGATCTGCCAGAACAGGCGCTGGCGTCTGGAGAAGCAGTGGTCGACCACAGACATACCAGATGTCGACCAGAGGAACTGCCAGAACAAGCGCTGGCTTCTGGAAAAGCAATGGTCGACCACAGACACACCAGATGTCGACCATGACCAGACACGCAAACAGAAACCACAGATTTTCTCAGGTGAAACAAAATGAAAATTGGAAATCAAAAAGGTGGATTCAGATTAAAGAAACATTAGAACAAAAGCCACCCAATCTGAACAAGTTCAGAGACGAAAAATTAAACTGCTCTAAGAAAATCTGGGTTCCCAAAGGATTGTTACAGCAATTTCACAATTTTACAAGTTATCTTGGACCCGGGTACCATTGGGGTCCAAAAATTTCTGTGTAATTCATGATGCAGGAATGTCTGGCAGCCATGCACAATAAGTGGTACTTAGATAGTGGTTGCTCAAGACACATGACGGGAGACAAGACCAAGTTCTCCCAACTAAGCTCAAAAGATGGAGGTTATGTGACCTTTGGAGGAAATAACAAAGGTAAGATCATCGGGACAGGTAAAATAGGTAAGAACTCCTCAAACAGTATTGAAAATGTACTGCTGGTAGATGGACTGGAATATAACTTGCTGAGCATCAGTCAGCTTTGCGACAAAGGCCATAAAGTAATATTTGACTCCAAGATCTGCAAGATTATTGAACCAAATTCAGATATAGTCAAGTTTATGGGCCAGAGAGTAAACAATGTCTACATGATAGACTTGGATGATCCAGCCCACTCCAACTTGTGCCTAACCGCCAAGAAGGAGGACTTAACCTGGTTGTGGCACCGAAGGCTAGGGCACGTTAGCTATAGGGTGCTGCACAAACTTGTGAAAAATAAAATGGTTCTTGGTTTGCCTGAAATTTCGTTTGCTCAAAATGTCAAAGTATGTAAAGCATGCACCCAAGGAAAGCAAACAAGAAAATCATTCAAAGGTAGAACTGAAAGTCAGTCATCTAGACCCCTAGAACTTGTACACATGGACCTTTTTGGCCCAACCAGAATTGCCAGTCTGAGTGGTAAGAAATATGGTTATGTTCTAGTGGATGATTTTTCCAGATTTACATGGGTAATGTTCTTATCACATAAAAGTGATGCCTTTCATGAATTTCAGGAATTTTACAAAAGAATGAAGCAGGATGGTAAGTCCAAAGTGTGTACAATCATATCTGACCATGGGGGGGAGTTTGAAAATTCTGATTTTGATGTATTCTGCAGAAACAAGGGCATAACCCACAGATTCTCCTCACCAAGGACACCGGAGCAAAATGGAGTTGTAGAGAGGAGGAACCGCACTCTTGTCGAGATGGCTAGAACCATGTTGGTTGAAGCTAATCTTCCAAGGAAGTTTTGGGCTGAGGCTGTCAACACAGCATGCTACATTGTAAACCGGGCAATGGTAAGACCATCTAGTGCAAAAACTCCATATGAAATGCTCAAAGGTAAGAAACCATCTCTAGCTCATCTTAGAATCTTTGGTGCAAGATGTTTCATTCATAACAACGATAAAAGAGTGTTGGACAAGTTTGAACCAAAGAGTGACTCTGGAATATTCTTGGGCTATTCTGACCGATCAAGAGCCTATAGGGTTTTTAACACCAAAGATCAAATTGTTGAAGAATCCCCTCATATCTCATTTGATGAAGTCAATGATCTTATTAAAAATGAACAGGTCAGCAAGGAGGAAGAAGATGGAGAATTTCTGAAAGACAAAGAAGAACCGAAGGAGAATGAAGAAGCACAGAATCAAGAAAGAAACCAAGGTAATTCTAATGATCAGACCGAAGGAGAGATCATCTCAGGTAACAATCTTGAAAACTTGAGACTTCTTAGAGATCATCCCTTAGATAACATTATTGGTGGAATACATGATCCTAGGAAGACTAGATCTCAAATTAAGGCCATAAATGAACTGGATCAACTTGCTCTTGTGTCCCAAATAGAGCCCAAATCTGTAGAGGAAGCCTTAAAAGATGAATCATGGATAAATGCTATGCATGAAGAACTAAATCAATTTGAAAGAAATCAGGTGTGGAGCCTTGTCCCTAGACCTACATCTCACCCTGTAATTGGAACCAAATGGGTATATAAAAACAAGTTGAATGAAGAAGGGGTTGTAATGAGAAACAAGGCTCGGCTTGTGGCTAAAGGGTACAACCAGGAATTTGGGGTTGATTTTGAAGAATCATATGCTCCAGTTGCTAGATTAGAAGCCATCAGGATATTGTTAGCCTTTGCAGCATCTCATGGAATCAAATTACAACAAATGGATGTAAAAAGTGCTTTTCTAAATGGCATTATAAAAGAAGAGGTCTATGTGGAACAACCCCCTGGTTTTGAAAATGATGAACTTACTAATCATGTTTTCAAATTGCACAAAGCCTTGTATGGATTAAAGCAGGCTCCTCGGGCTTGGTATGAAAGGTTGAGCTCCTTCCTCACCAAAAAGGGATACTCAAGAGGTAAAATTGATCAAACATTATTTTCCAAGACCCAAGGTAAGCATATACTGATTGTACAAATCTATGTGGATGATATTGTGTTTGGATCTACTGAAACCTCTTTGTGTACTGAATTTGCAAATTTAATGACTAATGAGTTTGAAATGAGCCTAATGGGTGAGTTACAATTCTTTCTTGGATTGCAGATCTCACAATGCAGAGAAGGATATTTTATAAATCAATCCAAGTACATAAAAGAAATGTTGAAGAAATTTGGCATGGAAAGCTGCAAGCCAATCGAGTCACCCATGGGTACAAGTGCAACCTTGGAAGCAGATACAAAAGGTAACATGGTAGATGCCAAGAAATACAGAGGTATGATCGGATCCCTACTATACTTAACTGCATCAAGGCCAGATATTCAGTTCAGTGTATGCATGTGTGCTAGATATCAGTCTAGTCCTAGAGAATCACATTTAGGAGCTGTCAAGCGCATCTTTAGATACCTTGCCGGCACCCAAGAATTGGGTTTGTGGTATCCTACCTATTGCAAACTAGATCTGATTTCATATTCGGATGCTGATTATGCTGGTTGCAAAATTGATAGGAAGAGTACTAGTGGATATTGTCAATTCTTAGGTGGCTGTTTAATATCATGGGCTTCTAAGAAGCAACACTCTGTGGCACTCTCCACTGCTGAGGCTGAGTATGTCGCAGTAGGAAGTTGTGGTACACAGGTTATGTGGATAAAACATCAACTCCACGACTACAATGTAGATCTTGGCTGTGCACCCATTTTATGTGACAACACTAGTGCTATTAACTTGTCTAAAAACCCCATTCAACACTCTAGGACAAAACACATTGAGATCCGTCATCATTTTCTGAGAGATGAGGTATCCAAAGGAAATTTCATGCTTCAATTTGTAGAAACTGAAAAACAATTGGCAGATATCTTCACTAAACCCCTTAACAATGACAGATTTTCCACTTTAAGAAGGGAGTTGGGTTTATGCAGAACATCATCTGAAAATTATTGAAATATTGATATGTTCTGTTTATGGCTTTCTGTCATTTCTGCAAGTAGTTGTGTCAGTTAAATGTCTACTACCGGTAGGATTGGGGGTTCAACTGTTTACTCCAGCAAGTTCTGCAAATTCCTGGCTTTGCTACTGGTTAGCTCTGGTGGTCGACCCAAGACAAGGCATTGGTCGACCAAGACATCAGGACAGGAGACTGTTTGGTTCTGTGATTATGCAGGTGTCGACCATAGGCGGTCCCATTGTCGACAACAGACTTGTCAGCAAGCAGATGTCAACTTCAGGCAGGATCTGTGACTGCGCAGATGTCGACCAGAGACAGCTCCATGGTCGACAATGGAAGGTAGAAAATCGTCTGATTTGATTAAACTAAATTGGGCACTGATCCGTCTTCACTCAATCATCTTCATCCATACTTTCCATTCCTTGTGTCTTTCTATCTCATCCTGGCCAACATAATTGTTTATTTCAGCATGGATTCTCAAATTGAGGGGGAGAAAAAGTGTAAACTCATTCCTTGGTAAAACATTGAATAACCTAACCATATCTTCCACTAAAATCACCAAAGTAATCAATAAGAGTAGCGGTTGAGTGTAGTAATGAGGATTTGGACTGTACTACTTCAATAAAGTCAAGCCATAACTATGATTCTGTCACATGATTTTGAAGACTTATGATTTTTAGTAGTGAGTCGGTTTCTCTACCTGTGCTAATTCTGAACAGTTAATATAAATCCAATAATATAGCATGAATGCACGTGGAATACGCCATAATTCTGTCTTCATGGTAGAGCAATGGATTGGATTCTGAGAAACTACTGCCTCCCATGTTAAAGAAAAAATTGGATGAAAAATAAGTGAGAGGCATGTGTGTCATGAAGAATCAATCTATCTCTGCTGCTCTCAAAAATTATTGAGATTGGGCATACTGAGTAACTGGGGATATTGGCGTCTGATAAACGTATATCCTCACGGATAAAAGGTGTGTCCCAGTTAAAAGTGGAATGGTTAGACATGCTAAGTAGCCGAGGTTTCTGGCGTGTAAAAAGCGTGTCTCCTCGTGTAGAAAAGCATGTGATAAACCTGACCACAGCTTTCAAAATACTTCAAAAAGCAAAACTCAAAATTATCCAAAATGACAGAGGAACATGGTTGACCAAAGGCATGACATGCAAAGACAAACTGAAAACACTATTCAGCTAGCACAGTTAGTAAAACAGCCTCACGAATTCTATTATAAGTTTGAGAAGTCATATGGAGGAAAATTAGATATGGGGCGCAAGTTTATTGGTGCAATACCTTCAAATTCAATGAACCACAAGGCCCACTCTACTTGTTTACAAGGTGGTCTTTGCTATGAGTGGATGGGTTAAATAAATGTTTCATTAAGGAAAGGGTGTACACTTTAATTAAACCCCCAATTTTATTTCGGCTGATTTATTCCTGTCCTCTCGTTTTCCACATCGCGTTGGTTCCACTACCCTAGGTTTTAAGACCCCGGTCCTACTCTCTGATATCCTGCCCTATAAATTACACCGACTGGGTCCCCAATCTTCTCACCCTCACCGTTTTCACCATTCACGGTCGTCCTCCGTCTCCAGTCCCCTTTTCGACCCTTGTGCATCCCTCTCTCGCCTCAACTCGTTCTCTCGCATCCCTCCACCATGGTTCCGCCGCGTGCTCAGAGGTCGTCCAAGCGAGCAAGGGATAAGGTTCCTGCCGAAGCGCCGCCGCCGTCCAAGCACTCCAAGCAGACGGTCACGCAGGGTCAGCCATCGACCCCTCAGCGGTCGACAACGGATGCGACCGCAACTTCAGATATGCCCATCGTCCATCCCGTATCTGGTTCACTGAAGCCCCGGACCATCTTACCACCGAGAATAGTAGATTTCTCCGATCAGCAGCTGATGGAGATGTTCCCGGAGCTGCGGGAAGTTTTGGACGCCCAAGGCTGGACAGAGTTTGTCTCTGCACATACTATGTATTCCCCACAGCTTGTGCAAGAGTTTTACCACAACCTGCAAGTCGTGGATGATAAGGTCTATTCAGTAGTTCAAGGTGTCGTCGTCAGCCTCGACTTCAAGCTACTCCACAAGGCGCTGCACATCTCCCGGCATGGTGCTGCCTTCAATCCTGAGGATTTTGACTTCAAAGCAGCTTATGCCGTGGTCACCGGCCAACCAGTTCCTGAGGTTCTCCCAAAATCCCTCAATGCCAACACTTTTCCTCCTCTTCATCGGTTGCTCCATCACCTTCTTACCACCATAATCCAACCACGAGGAGGCGCCAGGGAACATGTCAGTCGACTTCACCTATTTCTTCTCCATGGCCTCATCACACGTCAACCAATCTGCCTTCCCAAGCTCATGCAGAACACTTTCAAAACCCTCTTGCATTATCCCCTGAATTCTCTTCCATATGCTGCCCACATAACTGCCATTTTGGAAGCAGCAGCTATACCCATTCCTCACGCTCCGCGCGTTGTCATTCCCAAACGGCACGTATATTCGTTCCATTACGTGACCACATTTTTGGGCTATAAGAAGATAGGAGATCAAGTCCAGCGCACCCTACCATCCAAGGGTAAATCCACAGCACCATTGTCTCCCTCTTCTCCACCACAGACACCAATTCATGTTAGCCCTGCTGCAACCCCTCCACCTGTGGTGCTTCCCACTCACACTCCCACTTTTACCACCACTGCTACCCATCCTCCACCTTCACTCGCTATTGTGCCATGGCTACCAGGCACTGCAGCCACTCATATTCCATCTACGTCTGTTCCACCTACGTCTACTTCTGCTCCACCACCTCCTTCCACCTCCAACACTGAGTCTCACGGAGTGCTTCTCCAGATAGCATCTCAGCTGACCTCCCTCTCAACTCAATTCCAATCCTTTCAAGAAAGTATGAATGCTGCAACCGGGCGCTTGGAGCTGAAAGTCCAAAGACTAGAGCAGCAGATGGAGACCAGGTTCATCAAGCAACAGGAACACTCAGAACATGCTAGTTCTCGGTTTAACAGACTGGTTGCCACATTAGCTGAAGTGTCAGCAGAGATGGGGACACGCATTGAGTTCACCAACCAGCAGATTAAACAGAATCACCATGCTACTATCTCAGAGATCCAGAAGCTTAGGCTTTCTTATGCCCACATAGTTGACAAGCTGGATCGGATGGCAGAGAATGTGAAGCCCGAGACTTCTTCGTCCTCCTCCGAGTGAATGTCTGGATACTCCTCTTTTTGCTGTTGACAAAGGGGGAGAGAGAGTCTTTGTGTGTCATGGTGTGTCTAGGTGTCCTTGCCTTTGTTTTTGAGTCATTCATGTAACTCATGTTATGATACTTTTGAAAGGCATATCAAATGAATTTTTTGGCTGAAATCTGTGATAATGATACATGTTCTGATAGTTTCTGAATGGCATATCAAATGCATTTTCTGGTTGAAATAATCTCCTGATGATCACAATGACTCATGGTTGTCATCATCAAAAAGGGGGAGAATGTTGTGCATCCCTTAGTTTTGATGATGACAAAAGATATGTTTGACTAATCAACAATCTACTATCTTCATAACACGTGCAAGTCATTTGATTGATCCTTCAATATAAAGCAATGAACTCATGGCAAGTTGATGATGAACAAAAGATATGTTTGACTAATTCAATGTAAAAATGATAATTCAAGTCACTTCTGATAGTTCAAGTAATTTCAGGTCTACTGAAGTATAAGTGAAATCAGTAAATCAGAAGAAATGTCAAAGGTTGCTTGTCGACCAGAGAAGTGGTCATTGTCGACCAACGAATCCAACCAAGCACAGCCCAAGTTATTTCTCCTCTGTACGCACTCTGGTTGTCGACCATAGCCCTGCTCGTTGTCGACCACGGAACAGACTGAGCATCAGACAGAACTGCCCGTCATCTGGACATTGCCCCTTGTCGACCAGCGACAGGGCTATTATCAACAATGAGGGATACGAGCATCAGCCCGAAGAACCAGTCGTCTGGACATCGCTCATTGTCGACCAGAGACAGGGTCGTTGTCGACCACAAGCGGTTCAGCGTCCAGAACCGAAATCCAACCGAATTCAGTTTCGGTTCCTTGAAACCTGTAGGTTGCTGTTGCAGGTTGTTGGGCTGTTTAGAGGATAAGATTCCGCACGGGATTCAAGGAGAGAATCGTGCTAAGAACCGGTCAAACCTCTTCTAGATTTTACTTAATCTTCTCCCTGTTTTTTAGCGGGTAATCGAACAGGTTTGCACTTGCGCGGGAAACAGCTCCGAGCTTGATAAGAACTGGTGCAAAAAGGAGAAGAGAACACAGAGAACTGAATATGGAAAAACAGAGAAGAAGCTAAGGAAGATCAGGATCAGAAGTTTCTCTAATCAGAAAAGGAAGAGTGGCTCTCCTACAATCAAAAAGCTGCAGAAGACAGAAGTGCTCTTCGGTGCTGCAGAAAGAAGACCTGGCTCAAGGCGTTGCAAGTTCCAGCAGCAAGGCAGCTGAAGGCATCCTGCTGGAAGTCCTACAGGGAGTCTTGCCTTGTTCTCTATGTGATTGAGTCCCAAGCTGAACTCCTTAATTACTCTGCTTCAAACGTTTATGTTCAGCTCTGTTACAAGTTTTTCTACTCATCTTTACAACTAGTGTCAAGCTGTGTGGCAGCGGGTACAAGCTGTGTGTCAGCAGGAAGAAGCTGTGTATCAGCGGTGTATTGATTGAGATCAGGATTTCTCATTAGTGAAGCCTTGCTCAAGTTGAGCAAGGGGTGGATGTAAGTCTCAGGAAGAGACTGAACCACCTAAAAATCATGTCTTGTGGTTTTGCTTGTGGTGTGTGCTCTTCCTATTGTTTGCTATCGCTATAGTTATCAGTTTTATCTTTGCAATCCATCGTTTGCTTAAGGTCTAGTTGATCCTTGGTTTATTAATTGGAAAAAGGGGCTAGATCTATTCACCCCCCCTCTAGATCTATTCAGTCCGTACTCAACAGGTGGCCATCCATCTCTTAATGACCAGGCGGTCTCACATAAAATTCCTTCACGTCCACCAACTCCTATCATGGCTACGCCGGCTCAACCGGCAAGCCACTCAGTGGTTAGGCCCCAATATCCTCCACCTCCCCAAATCTTAAGGAGGCCTATGCCAAATCCATTCCCTTCTAATCCGGCCCCGGTCGAGTCCGACACCAACACCATACTCCTCCAGAATAAAGCTAGTATGGAGGAGCAGCTTAAGAAGGTCACTGAACCAAAGAATGCTCCAGAGATTGCTCTCCCCACTTTGCCAATTTTTCACTTACCTCCTTCCGAGATGCCGAATTTCTGACGCTACAATGGAACGGGTAACCTGTTCATTCATTTGAAAGATTTTATGTTCAAGACTTCATTCTGGCAGGACAACAAGATCTCCCTGGCCTATTTATTTAAAATATCTCTAGATGGTCCGGCACTCGAATGGTTCTATTCCTTGGAGTCGGCTGAAGCCAGTGATGTTGATATTGTTCAGCGGAAATTTTTAGAGAAATATAAGGACCATGTGGGTCCATCCTTGTCCGTCACGGACCTTGTTGCTGACAAAATGAAGCCCGAGGAGGACTTCATCCTATTTGCCGATAGATGGAGGGCTATGGCCGAGAAATTAAAAGATACACTTTCGGAAACAGAACAGGTTAAAATGATTATATCAAATTCTACTCCACTGTTCCGTCATATTCTGGCCATGAATAGGCTGAGCACTATGGAAGAGCTCTATGAGAGAGCTAGATACATACAGACCCAAATGAAAGATTCGCCCATCATGGGCATGTTTGAACAGAAACCCAGGTTGGTCAGGAAGACCACTAATGTTAACAACAGTGGCAATACAACCGAGGGCACCGTAACAAATGAGCAGGTGGGCGTGGTTGGCAACTACGCACCTTTCCGCCACCCTAACCCAATACCTCCACAACCCCCACAACAACTCCCCTTCTTTAACTCCACCCCCCAAACAAATATTCCCTCGCGACCTTTCCATCCACCTCCATAAAATCAAGCCGTCCACCCAAACCCACCAGTTCCTCAACAATACCACCAGGTGCCGCCACCTACCAACTATGGTCCCCAGTAGCCGAGAAGACCACCAGGCCCCAAAAGGGCCCAATTCCCTCCGCTACCCGAGAGCCTTCCCGATATCTTTAATGCACTCATGGCCGCCAACCTACGCACCTTGCCAAAGGAAAGAACGGCCTGGCCCGCTAATGTGGACACCTCTCGGTATTGTGTTTTCCATCGACAGCCTAGTCATAATATAGATCATTTCTTTCATTTCAAGGATTATATTTATGACTTGAATGATCAAGGTGGTATCAATTGGGATGAGATGAGGCAGTTCATTGCAACCTTGAAGGCAAGAAGACCTCCTCGACAGCAACAGGCTCAGCAGCCACCTCAGCAGAAAGTTCAACCTCCTCCTCAACAGCAGCAAGCTCCCGTACCTCAATCAGACATGGGGATCATCCATAATCCACTGCCAGAGCACCCTCCGAACCAGCAAGTAAACCCTGTTACCTCCTTCCATGAACTGGATAGAGGGCAAGGGTAGAACGAAGAAAACGCCTCTATCGGGGCTATAAACCAAACTTCAACCCAACCACACCGTCTGTTAAGAACACCTCTCCATCCAACGCCTTCTCCCCAACCATCCCGTCCCCTTTTACGCACCACTAACCAAATTCCCTCCACCACCACTAATCCCTTACCATCTAGGCCACTCCTCATTCGCCCTCCACCATCTTCCATACCGCAACAAACTCCATCTCCAATTATCAACTCTTCATCTTTACCATCTAGGCCACTCCTTATTCGCCCTTCACCAACACCTAATCCCTCCGCTACCACCAATCCTCCGCCACCCACAAATCCTTCATTTTCACCTAGACCCCTCCTCATTCGACCTACACCTCCCTCAACTGTTCAGGCACCTCCTATTACTCCCGTTACCGCTATCCCTCAACCACCAAGATCCCTCATAAGGGCTCCTCCTTTGGTCACCCCTCCGGCATCCACTAACCCAAACATCCCATCTTCATCTTCCATCAATCCTTCGCCACAACACAACCCGACAGAGGCACGATCATCGCAAACCATGGTGCTCCGCAGTGGACGGATGTTCCATCGTGTATTTCCACAAAGGGAGCCAGAGCCCGCACAGGGGCAAGATGAACAGGAGCAAGAACAGGAATCTATACCGGGTACACAATATGACTTGCTAAAGCACTTAAACAAGACCCCGGCAAGGATTTCAATTTAGAACTGATAAAGAGATCCACCATTCACCAGCAAGCTTTGAAAGAATATTTACAGAAGGTGATGGTTAATGAGGACATTCCAGCTGAACAGATTATGTCAGTTTTGACATCGGCATGTGGTCAGCCAGCTATTGTTTTCCATGAGCATGAGTTAGCTCCGAAGCTAGCCAAGAAATATGCCTTATGCATCACAGTTGACATTAACAAGGTGGCAGTTAAACAATGCTTAGTTAATACTGGAGCGTCCATTAATGTGTTTCCGCCAAGTACTTTGAAGATGTGTGGCATCCCGGACAGTCAGATTCGGCCATCTACTATTGCAGTCACTGCTTATGATAACACTAAGAAGCTGCCTTTGGGCATGATTACTTTAAAAGTTGGGCTAGGTCCAATCTCGATCACAGTGGACTTCCACATTCTGGACATGGATCCAACTTTCAATGGCATTTTGGGCCGCCCTTATATCCAAGAGCTTGATGATGTGCCCTCCACTAATCACCAATGCATAAAGTTTCCTCATAAAGGGCACATCATCAAAGTTACAAGCATGCCTATTCTGCCATCAGAAGATATACACTCAGCAACATCAGTATCTTTCATATGGCCAGCCAATAGGCCTTTGCTCTCAGTGTTAGATGTTGTCGACCAGCGACAGGATTTGTTAAGGCCTCCAGTCACAACACCTGCATCAGCTCTGATATCTCCCCTACCCTCCAAGGGGAAGAAGAAGAAGAATATGATGAATACCTCATGGTGGAATATTTTAATGAAAATGGGGTACAGAACTGGCAAAGGCCTAGGTGCTAACCTCCAGGGCAGGGTGAAGCCCATTAAAAATTACAAGCTCATTCCCCGAGGTGGCTTAGGATACAAAGGACCAGGCAAGGAACATGGTAAATATGAAGGAGAGCCGTGGGCTGTTATGACCTCCACTCTTAAAATAGATAGACAGCCCCTCACATGGACTTTGCAAACACACTTTCTAAAAGGGGCTACTCAATATGATGAGCAGACCACATTGGTTACTTCCATGTTAGATCATCAAGATGTACATGCAAGTCAGTTTGCTCTGCATATAGCGCCGTTGGTCACATACAAAGCTCTGGAGTCTTTGAGGCCGGACAAAAGAAGAAAGATGGATGACCCGGAATGTGAATGGTACCGATGGTTTGATATGAATGACATTGCCATTGCTCTAAGCCATCTATTCATGCCAACTGATCCGGAATGGCCGCCGCTTATTGATGAACTAATAGAAAAACCGACAGTGATCACTGATAAGAGGAAGTTGTTAAGTAACTATACAGATACTGGAGGCCAGATGTGCCGTTCGAAGAAGGTTTCACTGTGGATAGGCAGTGGGCCGGCCTATTCTCTCTTGATTCTGTGCATCCATCACTTATCACCTTCTGGTGTTCCAAGCTATTTTTCCTCGATATTCCCAGACCGCCCGCGGTCTTGATTACTCTTTCTCCGGATTTCTTTCAAGTTTCTTCAATTCCTCCTTTGCTCCTCGAGCAATTTTCTCAACTCTCCATTGCGCCCCTGCGTGGGCAATCTCTTCTCCAATCTTTCTCTAATCTTTCACTTTCAGCATCACCTCATATTCCTTCCTCCCATTGCTTTATTCTTGAAAATGAAAAAAATGCCAAAATTCAAACTTTCCAATCTTCCATCTCTTTTGAAGAGACCTCCTATCTTGCTCATGAGTGTGCCCCAATCCAAGGGCCGCTCTTTCAAGGTTCGTTAGCGGACCTCCTTTTCTCCTCCGATGAGGAGGCTCTTCCTGTATCTCCTCCTGTATCCACTGCATCTTCTTCTCTTTCCCCTTCTCTAGGTCAGGATAGTTCGTCTAGTTTGTCATCTTGTTCCTCTCCCTCTTCTTCTAATAAGGGCCTTGGGGTAGATACTCATAAGAAGGCCAAGGGTAGGTAGATTCCCCGTAGGTTCTTGCTAGATCTAGCTAGAAGATGCCGGGCATGTTTAGCTCTTCCTGAGTTTCTAGAGGATTCGATACTCCTGCCGGATATAGAATGTGAGGATATAGGTTCAATAGATGAAGGGTTTGGTGTTTATGAGATTATGAATGATGAAGACCCTATTGAAGAGGGAGATGAAGAATACGAAGAATATGAGGACGAAGCTGATGCTTTTGCTAGTGGCATGAGGAGATTTGACGAACCATCAGCCTCAGTAGAAGAACCCACCAAAGAGATCAATTTGGGTACCGAGGAAAACCCTAGGATTGTCCTCATTAATAAAAACTTGCCACCCTCCGAAGAAGAGGCGCTCATTCAAGTTCTTCAAGAATATAAGGACACGTTTGCATGGAGTTACGAGGATATGCCGGGTCTGGACCCTGTGCTTGTTGAACACCGTCTCACACTTAAGCCAGGATCCGTCCCGGTCAAGCAACGGTTAAGACGTTTCCACCCTCACATGGCATTAAAGATGAAAGAAGAGGTCGATAAGATTCATAAGGCTAGATTTATTAGAGTCGTCCTCTACCCTAATTGGGTGGCTAACATCGTCCCGGTAATGAAGAAGGATGGAAGAGTCAGAATTTGCATAGACTTCCGGGACCTTAACCGCGCGTGTCCTAAGGATGATTTCCCCCTCCCTTACATAGACGTACTGATTGACAATACGGCAGGGTACGAGACCCTCTCTTTTATGGATGGCTTCTCTGGTTATAATCAGATCCACTTGGCTGAGGAGGATCAGGATAAAACCTCATTCACTACCCCTTGGGGCAGTTATTGTTATGTGGTCATGCCGTTTCGGCTCAAGAATGCCGGAGCCACTTTCCAAAGGGCCATGATGGATATCTTTCATGACATGATCCATATTTTTATAGAGGTGTACGTTGCTGACCTGGTAGTGAAATCAAGAACAAGGATTGAGCATTCTGGGGTTCTAGCCAAGGTCTTGCAAAGAGCACGGGAGTATCAGTTGAAGATGAACCCCAAGAAGTGCGTGTTTGGTGTTTCATCAGGAAAATTGCTTGGATTCATAGTCAGCAAAGGGGTATTGAGATTGATCCCAATATAGCAATGGAAATAAGAGATATGTCTCCTCCCAGAAATTTGAAGAAAGTTCGAGGATTGATCGGGAGGTTGCAGTTCATTCGCCGGTTTGTCTCCCAGCATTCACAAAGGTGTAGGCCGTTTTACGAGCTTACTAAGCCGGGAGTCAAATTTAATTGGGATGACAAGTGTTAGATAGTTTTTGACGGACTAAAAGATTATTTGGCCAATCCTCCTGTCTTGAGGCCACCGGTTCCAGGCAAATCACTTGTTCTTTATGTTTCTGTCCTGGATGACTCTGTAAGTGCTGTCCTAGCGCAAGTTGATGAAGAAGGAAAAGAGAGAGCAGCCAACTACTTGTCTAAGCTTCTTAACCCCTGTGAGCAGAAGTACTCATGATGTGACACGACTAGGGTGGATGCAGCAATGGGACACGGACCCTTGGACCTATTCCGTAAGCACAATCATAAAGCAATAAAGTACTAGATTGGGGCCGATTCGCCGTCGCACACACACGAGCCCAGGTGACTTGATGATGCCAAGTGGAGATGATGGATCAAGGCCCTTGCTGGTAGAGTGCCAGCAGGGCTTGGGTTGCCCTCCCGAAGGTACGAGGCCCACACTTAAGGGGCTGGCCGGGTGCCAATTGGGGCACTAGGTCCCTCTCTCACGCAGCCCACGGTGACCGCTCGTAAGTGGATCACACGGGGTCGGGCGCTCACGCTCTTGCTCAATGGAGCAATACCACGGATATTAGCTGAACAAGTACTAATGATGGAGCAAAGTTTAGAGCTTACCCTGGTTGGTTTGAAGAAACCAACCCTGTTCGGAGACGAGGGCGAGTGGGGAAGTGTGGGTTCCCCGCACACTGCGCCGATGAAGCTTGATCCTGTTTATTAGTTACAATCACTACGTCTCACACAGGAGGGTGGACTTGGGGTGGGGATTTCAGTATTACAAATCAAACACTACCTCCGCACAGGGAGGGGCGTTAAGCCAGCCAGGCGGGGAGGGGAGAGTCACTGAAACCCAAGAGAAGGAACCGATATCGAGTCTGCCTGCTCGCTGTGATAGGTGACAGATAGCCAGTGTTGAGGCCGTAGATCTCAGTCTGGAATTTTTCTGATGACGAGACCAGCAGAGAACGCTTCTTAACTGGATCTAGAATGCCTTAGAATTTTGTTGAATTCTTCTGATGCCGAGGCTGGTCTTGGTGGAGGCTCGAACAGAGTGACAGAATCTGGGACTGGCACCTTCAGATCTCCAACAGCAGGTTGCAGAGAGCGCCCCGACAACTTCCGGACTCCGAATCATGAACCACCAGAGTTTCTGAAACCGTGGACGAGTCCTCTTCGCAACAAAACTAACGGGGAAGCCGAATGACGCCGGAGAAGACTGGGGGACTCTGAATGGTGGTGACAGGTCGATGCAGACTGTGGGAAGCAGATCTGTGTAGCTGAGGGAGAAAAATGATAACTTTGGCTCACGGATGCCGATCGAAGTTCTACTTCTTGATTCGGAAACTAGACTGGACGAGAAAGAACTTTACAGAAGAACTCTTGGCCTGATTCTTCCGTGGTTCGTCGTGGTACAGCTCCTATTCGGATTCAGGTACTCTGTAGGGGCAGCTCTGCGCAGTCGGGGAAGATCGGACCTCCCGGGCAGCACGGAGCTCGGAAGAGGATGAGACCACCGCCGTTGCGAAGCTGACTGGGAGAGCTTTCCGTCCCCAGGAGATCCGGGATGGGGCCTGAGGCGACGCTGCAACAGGCTGTTGATCTGCTGGTCTTCAGCTGCACGCAGAATGGAAGAGAGAAATGGTGGAGGGGTGGTTTCTTTGATGGACGGGGGTAGGGGATATGGGTCCTTTGGTGGTGGGGAGGGGTTCGGGAGGTAGAAAGAGGTGGTGAGGGAGGAGGCCAGAGGCGGAGCTAGCAGGGGGAGGGGTGGGTGCGCAAATGGCCAAGGGGGGAGGAGGTGAGGAGATGGGGGAGCAAGTCACTTGGGGGAATGAGGAGGGCTCCTCTTGATTTGGGTGGTGGGTTAATGGAAGGGTTAATGGTGGTCTAGGGAATGGGAAGGGGTTGCTTTGGGGATGGGGAGGGGTGCCTAGGAGAAGGGAGTCTCCCTTGGGAAGGTGAAAGGGTGTATGGGGAATGGGAAGAGTTGCTTGGGGAAGTGGAGGTATTAAGGGGAGTTATGGCTCTTGGGGAGGTGAAAGGGTGGGGGAGTGAGGTGGCTGATGACGTGGCAAGGGGGGGAAGGTGAAGGGGCAGGTTCGCCCAAGGGAGAGAAAGAGAGAGAGAAGAGGAGAGAGAAAGGGGTTCGTTCCCTGTAGAGAGAGAGAGAGAGATAGAGAGAGAGCTAGAGAGAAAGAGAGGAAGACAATTCAAGTGGCTAAAATTTCTTCAATACTTCATTAGCTTCTCCAAGTGGGGATTGGGGTCTTATTTATAGGAATCCCAACTTTTACAAAAAGTCCCTAAGAAAAGTACTAATAATAGATAACCGAAGGAGCTGGGGAAGGGAAAGGGCGCCCCTGGACCAGGCCCATCTAAATGGGCCCAGAAGCCACTCAATCCCAATATGATGAACATGAAATTAGACACATAACATAATAACCTAGGGACCTGACTCAAAACAAAGGGGAAATTTCATCAAAATGACTCAAGAAAGATATGAAAATTATATAGCTAGACTCAGAAAATCAAGATGAACATAATGGCGAGCATCAGGACCCTTGGAGAAATGGGAAGTGGTAAGCGATGTCCCCATCATACTCCCGGGGTGCAGAGAACTTGACTCTGTCGAGTAAAGATCCATCGTATGCGGAGGAAGCCACGGCGGGGTTGCCCTCAAGTCCACCAAAGGTAGCTGGTCCTTTCACCAAGCGGGGTAGTGCCCATACCCTTTGCTCCAGATGACAGTGACCTGTTCATACAATATCTGCTCCAATTGCTCACGTTGGCCCCTCTAGGCTGGTGGAACTCTCTCATGGGTGGTGGCTCTCTCAAGGGGTGGAGCAAGCTCAATTTCCTCACTAGGTGTCACCGTGGGACCCCTATATGGCACCAAGTCAGCCACGTTGAATGTGGGACTTACTCCGTACTCCTCGGGGAGGTCCAACACGTAAGCATTTGTGCCGATCTGCCTCAGAACCTGGAAGGGACCTGATCCATGCGACCTCAGTTTGGAGACATTCCCAGGGAAAAGTCTCTCAATTCTCACCATCACAAAGTTACCTATACGAAATTCCTGGTGGCGTCGGTGGGAATCGGTCGATTTCTTATACACCTCATTGCTTTTGTTGATGTGTTTGCGGATGGTGCCATGTAGTGTCATGAATGACGATCCCCTAGAGATGAAGGGAGGGCCCGGACAACCAAATGCAGTCCTATCAAGTGTTAGATTGGTTTTGACGGTCTTAGGAGGACCAGGGCATCCATGAATTGACCTATCATGCTTAGAAGCCATGTGGACCTTGATGCACTTAGGTGGACCGGGGCAGCAACAAGTGGCCCTATCATGCATGAGATGGATGAAGAGTGGGGGAGGACCAGCTTGTCCAAATGTAAACCTATCGTGCACTGGACCTATTGTGTATGTGACACAAATGACGTGACTAGCCTTACCACATGATGCAAAATGTTGTGACACATGCATTCCTATCACGATGGTCCCATCTTTAGGTGGGGGTTGATTTGGGGGTTTCCACTCATGGGGGTCGAAGGGGTCCAAGAAAGTGGACATCTTGGGATGGGTCAATTCCTCATTTCCTAGGTGGATGTCACCTATGGTCATGGCTCTCATAGTGTGGGCTAAGTTTTGGAATGGGTGGGTTAGATTCGACATGGTGGGTGAGGGTAGGAGGGAGTGGGTGGTGAGTGATGAGTACTCGGAAGCCCATAGGAAGTGGCCAAAAGGTTCGAGATGGGTTAAGGGGTGGGTGATGTGGAGGTGGGCTTTAATCCAAGTGAACATCCTAGGGTCCCTAGTACACATAGGGAAGTGGGAATCATGAACCTGGTGGGACCTATCGTAATGCTCCTTGCAAAGGGACGAGGGGTAGGGAAAGATGTAGGAGGGCAAGGGGGTGGTATAAAACTTTTCGGGCTCGGTAGAGACAATAAGAGCTCATTCATGCAAGGACCCTTGGTGTAAATGGAGATGATGGACCCGATAGAGGGGTGTGAGAAACTAAGGTACCCCGTATCACTCGCTCCTAAGGCCAGCATGTTTGTCACCTCTATTTGCCTTAGTATGCCTTTAATCAAGTCCCTCATGGCTCCTACAAAGTAGGTCGATTGGTAGGTTGTGTGGAATAGTGGGGTGGACACTATTGGGTAATGATTTTCCATAGGGGGTGCATGATGTGGAGGATGAGGTCTTGCTTTAGCCACTCAATGAGGGGTTCCCCTAAAATCATAATTCTCATGGAGGGAGGGGTGGGGGGACTTGGTTGGCCATCTGGCAACTCTAGGGGGAGGATGTTCCTAGTTAGGCTCGTTGGGGTCTCTTTGGATAAAGATGAGCCTTATTGACCCAACCCTTGGCATTGGGCTTCATATTCTCCTTCCCACTCTAGGGGAGCCTCATGGATTTCAATCACTTTCTCATCTCTTTGGGGTGTTGAGATTTTACTCTCTAATGGAAGGTCGTTTGGGGATGGGGTGATGATAGCCGGTGTGGGATGCACACGGGGTGGTGAGCAAGGATGGGACTCCAGTGGATGGGAGAGTACAAGGTTGTTGTTGAATTTGAAGGCTCCCGGAAGGTGTGGCGGGTGCACTAGGCAAGTCCGACGTGTCGGGTCGATGTTGGCATTCCTTTCATCTAACCATCTCCTACCTAGGATGATGCAAGGGCACGCCAAAGTACCAATTTGACACCAAGCTCCATCACAGTATGTGGTCTTCCCGAACCATTTATGGAATTCAACGAAGACTTGGTCTCCATTGTGCACAATTTATCCGGTCCTAGAAAGAGTGGCAACGATATCGGGGGATACCCAATTATCAGACTCCAAGTCAATAAAATCAATTTCCGTAGGCTCTCCATTGGGTAGGTATGCAAGGGATATGATTGGGAGAGGGATCATTTGGTCCGTCGACTCATTGACAGTGGGTGGTGGACAATACATGGGACGGTCTGTCGGGGACTCTAATGCAAGCGTGCCCATGGACTAGACTCGTAGAGACAAGTCTAAAACTTGCTCTGATACCACTTGATGTGACACGACTAGGGTGGATGCAGCAATGGGACACGGACCCTTGGACCTATTCCGCAAGCACAATCACAAAGCAATAAAGTACTAGATTGGGGCCGATTCGCCGTCGCACACACACGAGCCCGGGTGACTTGATGATGCCAAGTGGAGATGATGGATCAAGGCCCTTGCTGGTAGAGTGCCAGCAGGACTTGGGTTGCCCTCCCGAAGGTACGAGGCCCACACTTAAGGGGCTGGCCGGGTGCCAATTGGGGCACTAGGTCCCTCTCTCACGCAGCCCACTGTGACCGCTCGTAAGTGGATCACACGGGGTCGGGTGCTCACGCTCTTGCTCAACGGAGCAATACCACGGATATTAGCTAAACAAGTACTAATGATGGAGCAAAGTTTAGAGCTTACCCTGGTTGGTTTGAAGAAACCAACCCCGTTCGGAGACGAGGGCGAGCGGGGAAGTGTGGGTTCCCCGCACACTGCGCCGATGAAGCTTGATCATGTTTATTTGTTACAATCACTACGTCTCACACAGGAGGGTGGACTTGGGGTGGGGATTTTAGTATTACAAATCAAACACTACCTCCGCACAGGGAGGGGCGTTAAGCCAGCCAGGCGGGGAGGGGAGAGTCACTGAAACCCAAGAGAAGGAATCGATACCGAGTCTGCCTGCTCGCTATGATAGGTGACAGACAGCCAGTGTTGAGGTCGTAGATCTCAGTTCGAAATTTTGATGATGACGAGACCAGCGGGGAACTCTTCGTAACTGGAGCCAGAATGCCATAAAATTTTGTTGAATTCTTCTGATGCCGAGGATGGTCTTGGTAGAGGCTCGAACAGAGTGACAGAATCTGGGACTGGCAGCTTCAGATCTCCGACAGCAGGTTGAAGAGAGCGCCCCGACAGTTTTTGGACTCCGAATCATGAACCGCTGGAGTTGCTGGAACCGTTGACAAGTCCTCTTTGCAAAAAAACTGACGGGAAGGCCGAATGATTCCAAAGAAGACTGGGGGACTCTGAATGGTGGTGACAGGTAGATGCAGACTGTGGGAAGTAGATCCATGTAGCCGAGGGAGAAAAATGATAACTTTGGCTCACGGATGCCGATTGAAGTTCTGCTTCTTGATTATGAAAACAGACTGGATGAGTAAGAACTTTACAGAAGAACTCTTGGCCTGATTCTTCCGTGGTTCGTCGTGGTACAGCTCCTATTCGGATTCAGGTACTCTGCAGGGGCAGCTCTGCGCAGTCGGGGAAGATCGGACCTCCAGGGTAGCACGGAGCTCAGAAGAGGATGAGATCACCGCCGTTGTGAAGCTGACTGGGAGAGCTTTCCGTAGATGTAGGCCACTCCCCCAAGAGATCCGGGATGGGGCCTGAGGCGGCGCTGCAACATGCTATTGATCTGCTGGTCTTCAGCTGCACGCAGAATGGAAGAGAGAAATGGTGGAGGGGTGGTTTCTTTGGTGGACGGGGGTAGGGGATATGGGTCCTTTGGTGGTGGGGAGGGGTTCGGGAGGTGGAAAGAGGTGGTGAGGGAGGAGGCCAGAGGCGGAGCTAGCAGGGGGAGGGGTGGGTGCACAAATGGCCAAGGGGGGAGGAGGTGAGGAGATGGGGGCGCAAGTCACTTGGGGGAATGAGGAGGGCTCCTCTTGATTTGGGTGGTGGGTTAATGGAAGGGTTAATGGTGGTCTAGGGAATGGGAAGGGGTTGCTTTGGGGATGGGGAGGGGTGCCTAGGAGAAGGGAGTCTCCCTTGGGAAGGTGAAAGGGTGTATGGGGAATGGGAAGGGTTGCTTGGGGAAGTGGAGGTATTAAGGGGAGTTATGGCTCTTGGGGAGGTGAAAGGGTGGGGGAGTGAGGTGGCTGATGACGTGGCAAGGGGGGGAAGGTGAAGGGGCAGGTTCGCCCAAGGGAGAGAAAGAGAGAGAGAGAAGAGGAGAGAGAAAGGGGTTCGCCCCCTGTAGAGAGAGAGAGAGATAGAGAGAGAGCTAGAGAGAGAGAGAGGAAGACAATTCAAGTGGCTAAAATTTCTTCAATACTTCATTAGCTTCTCCAAGTGGGGATTGGGGTCTTATTTATAGGAATCCCAACTTTTACAAAAAGTCCCTAAGAAAAGTACTAATAATAGATAACCGAAGGAGCTGGGGAAGGGAAAGGGCGGCCCTGGGCCAGGCCCATCTAAATGGGCCCAGAAGCCACTCAATCCCAATATGATGAACATGAAATTAGACACATAACATAATAACCTAGGGACCTGACTCAAAACAAAGGGGAAATTTCATCAAAATGACTCAAGAAAGATATGAAAAATACATAGATAGACTCAGAAAATCAAGATGAACATAATGGCGAGCATCAGGACCCTTGGAGAAATGGGAAGTGGTAAGCGATGTCCCCATCATACTCCCGGGGTGCAGAGAACTCGACTCTGTCGAGTAAAGGTCCATCGTATGCGGAGGAAGCCACGGCGGGGTTGCCCTCAAGTCCACCAAAGGTAGTTGGACCTTACACCAAGCGAGGTAGTGCCCATACCCTTTGCTCCAGATGACAGTGACCTGTTCATACAATATCCGCTCCAATTGCTCACGTTGGCCCCTCTAGTCTGGTGGAACTCTCTCAGGGGTGGTGGCTCTCTCAAGGGGTGGAGCAAGCTCAATGTCCTCACTAGGTGTCACCGTGGGACCCCTATATGGCACCAAGTCAGCCACGTTGAATGTGGGACTTACTCCGTACTCCTCGGGGAGGTCCAACACGTAAGCATTTGTGCCGATCTACCTCAGAACCTGGAAGGGACCTGATCCATGCGACCTCAGTTTGGAGACATTCCCAGGGAAAAGTCTCTCAATTCTCACCATCACAAAGTTACCTATACGAAATTCCTGGTGGCGTCGGTGGGAATCGGCCGATTTCTTATACACCTCATTGCTTTTGTTGATGTGTTTGCGGATGGTGCCATGCAGTGTCATGAATGACGATCCCCTAGAGATGAAGGGAGGGCCCGGACAACCAAATGCAGTCCTATCAAGTGTTAGATTGGTTTTGACGGTCTTAGGAGGACCAGGGCATCCATGAATTGACCTATCATGCTTAGAAGCCATGTGGACCTTGATGCACTTAGGTGGACCGGGGCAGCCACAAGTGGCCCTATCATGCATGAGATGGATGAAGAGTGGGGGAGGACCAGCTTGTCCAAATGTAAACCTATCGTGCACTGGACCTAGTGTGTATGTGACACAAATGATGTGACTAGCCTTACCACATGATGCAAAATGTTGTGACACATGCATTCCTATCACGATGGTCCCATCTTTTGGTGGGGGTTAATTTGGGGGTTTCCACTCATGGGGGTCGAAGGGGTCCAAGAAAGTGGACATCTTGGGATGGGTCAATTCCTCATTTCCTAGGTGGATGTCACCCATGGTCATGGCTCTCATAGTGTGGGCTAAGTTTTGGAATGGGTGGGTTAGGTTCGACATGGTGGGTAAGGGTAGGAGGGAGTGGGTGGTGAGTGATGAGTACTCGGAAGCCCATAGGAAGTGGCCAAAAGGTTCGAGATGGGTTAAGGGGTGGGTGATGTGGATGTTGGGTCCCGTGAGGTGTAAACGGATCAAGAAGGGGGGGGGGGGGGGGTTGAATAGATCCTATCAAAAGCTTTGGCCTATTTAAAAACTCTTAGCTAGCGGAAGCTTAAACCACTCTTATAAAGTGAATGAATCACTTAGGCACAATGCACAGCGGAATTAAGTAGAGTGGCTCAAATAAAAAGACTTGAATTACAAGCTATGAAACGTCCACACTTCTTTAAGTGAATTACAAAGCATAACACATAGATGAACATGCAATAGCTTGCAACAACCGTGCGTGTGTGTATGCTATGTTGATCACTCAAAGTGCATATGTATGTGAGCAAGATAACCAAGTATGGAAGCACACGAACCTGCGAATGGGGTTAGAAGATATAGAGCAATCACACAAAATAAACAACCCACAACACAGGGATTTTAAGGTGGTTCGGTTGCAACCCCGCAACCTACGTCCACCCCTCACCAAAACCCGGTGAGGCTTCCTTGCTGACTCACAGCTTGACCTGGGGACACGCCCCAAACCACAGAATAGAGAAAACCCTCTTTCTGTCTTCCTACACACAAAGCCGGCAGGGACGGCTATACCGCAGATCGGAGAACTCCGATTGCCTTCCTACTAACCACCTGGTAGGGACGTCAACCGCAAATTGAACACCCTCCAATTGCCTTCCTACTAACCACCGGTAGGGACGAATCACGACTTCAAGTGTTTAACAATATTGAAAGTAAAACAAATGTGAAGGAGCTAAAACAAGAGATTGAGTAAGAAGGAATTGGCCCTTGAATGGAAATGATTTGTTGATCAGCAACAGGGATCTCTTCTTCTTGCAAATCAATCTTCTTGATTCACCCTTGAATGGATGAATGTTCTTCACGGAGTACTGTTCATGTGAACAGTAACTGTTCTTCCAATCCTCCTCTTTTGATCTTCTTTTGATCTCTTTGAATGGATGAAGAAGTGAATAGATGCTACCTTGATCCTTGCTTCCTTCTTCACAGATCTTGGAAGATGATCTCTTTGATATGAGCTTGAATACCTTGGATTGGATGAAGATGTTCTTCACGGAGTACTGTTCACGTGAACAGTAACTCTTCCTTCAATCTCCTCTTTTGATCTTCTCTTTGTATCTTCTTGAAGTGGATGAAGAGAGTAATTGATTCTACCTTGAATCTTGTTTCTTCAACAGCTTCTAGGAGTTTGAATGCTTCAGAAATCACCTTGGATGAATCGGAATGATGTAGATGATTTCTCTTGAAGATCTTGAATGAAACTAGCTTCCTTAGATCACCTTGATAGCCTAGCTTGCATCTGATCTTCCTTGAAGGTTGTTTGCCTTGATTTGAGCTTGAATCAACCTTTCTTGGATGAAGAACTTCTTCACGAAGTACTGTTCACGTGAACAGTACCTCGTCCCCTTTGGATCTCTACAAATCACACTTGGCCTCTTTTGATCTTCAATTGAGCATATGGAAGCCCTCCTCTTCTTTCTTCTCCAAGTGTTGTATTTATAGACCTTGAATGGTCCTTGGAGAAGCCCTAGACCAGATCCACAATTTGTGGGTGATTGGGAGACTTTGGGGTTCTTTGGGATTAAAGAAATCATGAGAATTAGGCAGTCCACGATGTGGAATTCGAAGTCAAACATGGTTGGCTCGGGGCTGGCGGTCGACCTGCAGCTCCTGGCGGTCGACCGCTACTGTAAAATGCTGTAGACGAATGGCCCCTGGGATTTTCGGTCGACCGCCACTGGCTGGCGGTCGACCGCCACTGAAAGATCTTCGGCCTGGGCGGTCCCTGGCTGGGGCGGTCGACCGCCCCTGTGCTGGCGGTCGACCGCCAGCTGGGCAGAGCCCATTCTTGCCCGGGTCGGTCCATGAACCTCCTTAGCTCCGTCGCTTGACTTCTCTTGCAACCCGTTCATGTCCGTGGCATCTCCCTTGATAGACCAAAAGGTATCAATTGTGTTTCTGGCCTTGGATTCTCTTGGCTATATTTCTTTGTGTTTAGAACATGTTGAACCATGGATTTGAACCTTGATCATCTTGGATGAATGCTCGGTCCTTTGTAGAAACTTTGCTTCATTGTTTGGGCCTTTTCTTTCTTGCTTGGCCTTGCTTAGCTAGAGCATTTTATTCCTTGCTTGGCCTTGCTTGGACATGTTCATTTCACTTTCATTTCGCCACCTCCATTCCATTCTTTGGTTGCATTTTGTTGAGCTTTCACAGTAGATATTTCCACTCAATCAAAGTGTACTTGGCATCATGAGTTTCCACTTTGCATCTTGAGTGATCTTGACGCCTTTGGATCTATCTTGATTTCTGTGCGGCTAATTGGTTAAGATTGCAAGCCATTCTTGATATGTTGAATCGGCAATATAATGACCTGAATTGTATGCAAATGGTTTTTATCAAATGCATAGCAAAAGTAAAATGCATATCAAATTGATTTTAACAAATGCATAGCAAATGCATAAAGAATAGCAAAATGACTCTAAAGACATACATCATCAAAACACTATAAATGAGTCATAGTTGGAATCACATCAAAATAATAGAACCAATCATTAGTTGAGTCATAGTTGGACATCATCAAAATAATAGAAACACTCACGTTCCACACATGCCCAACTTGAGCACAACATTCTCCCCAACATTCTCCCCCTTTTTGATGATGGCAACTATGAGTCATAAAAAGATTCAAGAACATTCAAGAACACTATGGCTCATTAAAAACATTCATATGGCTCAACCAAATCGACTCCATACAAAGAATACAAAAATCTTTGAAATGGCTCCATCAAATCTTCTCCCCCTTTGCCATCAGCAAGAAGGGATCAGCAAGAAGGAATCAAATCTTTTCCCCTTTTGCATTTGTGAGACCAGAGAATGAGATGGAGTATGCCAACATGGTCCAATAGAAGAGATAGATAAGACAGCCAGAAAGCAATTTTGATTTCAGATTTTTCAATTTTTAGAGGTTTTCAAGATTTTACCTTTATATGGTGTTCAGGATTTTCTATGCAATGCATGGGAAGGCAAGATGCAAGACATATGTGCAATGCAAGGATGATCAAAACATGTGAATGCAAATATGTATGCATGAGCACAAAATGATTTCTCCCAATTATGTATGCATGAAGTGAACACAGATATGCATAGATGAAGTAGAGCATGTGAATGCAAAGAGTGCAATGTGTGATATGCTCTAAAATGAATGAAACCATGCTATGCAATGTCAATGAATTTTGAAGTTTCAACACATACTTTGTAATGAATTATGAAAACATGCTTTACACATGCTATGCAATGACATATGAACATGTTATGCTATGACATGAATCATGAAAACATGCTACCCCTTTGACAATGAAATGCTCACAAGATGACATGGTCTTCTCCCCCTATATGACGCTCACCAAACCACATATGCAAACACATACAAGAAACATTCTCCCCCTATCAGACATTCTCCCCCTATCGAAATGAATGACTTACCAAGCCATCTCCCCCTTTGACAACAGCAAAAAGGAGGGATAGGTCAAAATTGGGGACAAGAATATATGCAAACATTCTTCCCTTGTATGATGAATGACTCACCAAGTCACCAAGCCTTCTCCCCCTATAGAAATGAATGCAAACTTTCTCCTCCTATCTAAATGAATGAACAAATTATGTAGGAAGCTGAGGGAAAGAGGAGTATAGAGCAAACCATTATAAGCAACTAGAAACATGCCGTGATGAATATGTATGGTTCAAAGCTAATGAATTCTGAATTAACAAGAGAATTTGAAAAATAGCTATATCCATGGTTTAATAGAAGTGAACCAAAAGTGCATGCTCTAGCAATGGTAATCCTCCATTGTCTTACACAGCCATATTCATAATCGTCATCGGGAAAAGCACAACTTGTATTGAGGTTAAACAACCATGACAATTATAATGAATTCTATGTTGCAGCACTTTTTCCCATATATCATTTTCAATGAAATTCATATCATTAGACCCATATTTTACGAGCAAGCGAGTCTAGTGCATACCGCCTAGCCGTAAGAATACACGTTGTTTAGACGCTAGTATTCCTAGGTATTTGGTAAGACTGACTGTTATGCTTCAGATTTGAACAGAGATAGCTGAATCACCTCATGACATACCGATCTCATATCTTTGATGAGGAGATATATTTCTCAGCAATGTAGCCATTGCTCTACCTTGAGTCTAAGCTATAGATAACAAAGATAACAAAGGCACTTCATGACATATCTATCCTCATTTCCTTGATGAGAAGACATGTTTCTCAGTGACCTAATGTCATTGCTTTGTCTAAAGTTTTGCCTTTATGAATTCCAATATGTCAAGTTGTTTAAAAACAATACTAGACTTTAGCAACTCAACTAACTTGACTATGACATATGAATTTTCAGATTTCAGAAAGATCATTCAAATCACAACATGCAACCTCTAGTTAAAGTCTATTAAAGACTACGTGACATAGATGATTTCAAAAACATATTTATCAGAATTTCAAAGAAATCATTAAATCTGAACCATTGTTATTTGATGGATAATCATCAGTGCATATAATAGAAAGCTCTTACACCATTATCAGACAATTACCCAAGAATGTTCAGATTGCAAGGCTCCCCCTTAGGATGTGCATGGAATAGCTAGATCACTCATGAGATGGGCAAAAAGAAATATGCATGAATGCTATGACCCGACTCATGGTATGTACACTTATTAAATGCAACATAATGAATATGAAACATATGCACGAATGTCTCAAGAAGATAATTCCCCCTAGCTATATGGCCTATATGCGAAAGTGATGCATGGTACTTGGCGGAGGTGAAACCTCACGCATATTGAGTGCTTCCAGACAAGCATAGCCTGCCTTTTCATACATCAACATTTGATATACCATGGTCATACAAGAATGACATGATGTAAAATGATTCAACCTAGATTGATGTTGACTCCCCCTGAATACATGCATGGGTTGGCGATGAATTATGCAGCCTAAGACTTATGTGAATACTCAATGCAATGAAGATGCTGCAAAATGATTGTGCATTTTGTGTCTTCTAAACATGATGTGCATTAAGGTATATGTGATCACAAGATGATGCAAACACAAATCATTCACAAGTTATTTTAAACTAAATGCAACATGATGATGCCAATTGCTAGACTCCCCTTTGAACAATGCTAATCGTGAATTAATGAGTTGAAAATTGCAACCATGGTATACACCATCAAAACCAAAATCTAGGAATTTCACATGGTTGGTAGCAAGAATTAAACAACTCATCATCATATCAGCAACATCAGCAAGATAAGTATTTCATGAACTAAGCAGCTGTGGTCCAGCATGGTATGAGCAAGAAATCTAGCTCAAAAGTTCATCTCACACCATGGGGGTAAAGCATTTCAAAGAGCAATTCAGTTTGCAGAATTTAATGACATTTGGAAGACTTATGATGCACGATCTACATGTTAGGACTAAACATGCAAGATGATTGAAATTAAAAGGTTTACGTACATACCTGTGCCTTGAGCTTTTATTTACCTGACCATTCATTTGTTCAGCTCCAAGGCATCCTGCACCCAAAATTCTTATTTGGAGTTTTTAGGTACCCAAGCTTGCTTGGGTCCTTGTGGGTTAGCAACAAGTTTAGCATCTTGACTCATCTTTTTCAGGGCAATCAAATCATCTTCCCTCATTGTATGGCAACCATACATCTCATGCCCATTTTTACCACAGTAGAAACAACGCACAAAAGATTGATTATCCTTTTTATGTTCATGTGCATGTGCATGTGGACTATGCTTTTGTGGGCGAGCATGATTCTTACCTTTCATGGTATGAGGGTGGTGTCTTTCTTTCTTTCCTTGTTCTTTCACTTGCTGTCCTGCTCTAAGCTCATCATTTCTCAAGATAAAACAATCATGCACAGAGTGACCATGTCTACCACAATAATAACAATGGACATTCTTTTTGTGGAAAACATGATATTTAGCATTGAACATGTTATGGTGCATGTTTGGATGAGAATGCTGAATTTTGCTTTTCTTTCGAGCAGTATGCCCTTTTTGGTGACCACATGAAGTGGTGGCTTCCGGTGAGCCAAAATCTTGGATTTGGGCAAACGTTGACAGGAAATCATTCAAACCTTGAATTTCATTTTCAAGTGAAGAAATATGCTGTTTAGACTCATTAAGACCCTCTTCACATGCTGCCAATTGCTCATTGAGCATGGCATTTACAGCTTTAAGATTTTGACTTTGTTGTTCTAAAGCATGCAATGTTTCGGAGTGATCATCAATGATAGATTTACCTTTTTCATGTGCAGCCAATTTTTCATGCAATTCTTCTTCAACTTTTTCACATTCAATTTTCTTTTCCAACAACTCTTTATTCTCTTCCTTTAGAGAATCAATCAAATTTTGTTGCCATTCAAGATCATCATGGAGACCAGCATTTATGTTTCTCAAGAATGAACATTTTTCACATGCAAAATTAGCAGAGCATGAAACAGAATTTTTATTTTCTTCAATCAACCTCTCATCATGAATAAGCCCATCGGCCATAGTTTGATCATTAGAGATTGCCTTAGGTTGGTTTTGAAGTTTTATTACAATTTCTTCCAACCTAGTGATTTCATCATGAAGATTTTCATTTTCATCTCTTAGACATGCAATGCTTTGTTTATGTGTGTCTAGATCAAAAGAGAGCTCTTCAAACGTAGAACACTTTTTACAATTCAAGCTTTCATGTTGGTTATTTTTGTTGAGATCCTTTTTCAACTTTTTATTTTCTGATATTACCTTTTTGTATTGTGTAAACAACTCATCATAGGATTCCATAAGTTCTTCAAAAGTGAATTCCTCGGAATCAGAATTTACCTTTGATGAGGATGGTTTGCTTGACTCTTCTGCACGGTCGGCCATGAAGCATTCTTGTTCTTGTTCTTTTCCTTCATGGATTTTCACCAACTTGTCCAGCACTTGCTTGGCTGTGCTGCAAGAAGACACAAGATGAGTTAGTCTTAGATCAACTGCAGATGTAATTAAGTTATATGCAAGATGATTATCATTGTGTTTGGTCTCATGTTCGGCTAACCAATCAATTGAATTTGATGGCAGCTCATGAGGACCATTATATATAAGAGTCCACAATTGTGGATTTATGGAGTTAATATAGATGAACATTCTTCCAACCCATATAGAAAAATCTGAACCATCATAAATGGGCAGAGAAACCATCGAAGCAAGTGTAGCATGTGAATCCATCTAAATAATAAACACCGGATCTTTCCCTGCAGATCGTTGGATCTGGAATGACAGAGCTAGCTCTGATACCACTTGTTGGGTCCCGTGAGGTGTAAACGGATATAGAAGGGGGGGTTGAATAGATCCTATCAAAAGCTTTGGCATATTTAAAATCTCTTAGCTAGCGGAAGCTTAAACCACTCTTATAAAGTGAATGAATCACTTAGGCACAATGCACAGCGGAATTAAGTAACGTGGCTCAAATAAAAAGACTTGAATTACAAGCTATGAAACGTCCACACTTCTTTAAGTGAATTACAAAGCATAACACATAGATGAACATGCAATAGCTTGCAACAACCGTGCGTGTGTGTGTATGCTATGTTGATCACTCAAAGTGCATATGTATGTGAGCAAGATAACCAAGTATGGAAGCACACGAACCTGCGAATGGGGTTAGAAGATATAGAGCAATCACACAAAATAAACAACCCACAACACAGGGATTTTAAGGTGGTTCGGTTGCAACCCCGCAACCTACGTCCACCCCTCACCAAAACCCGGTGAGCCTTCCTTGCTGACTCACAGCTTGACCTGGGGACACGCCCCAAACCACAGAACAGAGAAATCCCTCTTTCTGTCTTCCTACACACAAAGCCGGCAGGGACGGCTACACCGCAGATCAGAGAACTCCTGATTGCCTTCCTACTAACCACCTGGTAGGGACGTCAACACGCAAATTGAACACCCTCCGATTGCCTTCCTACTAACCACCGGTAGGGACGATTCACAAGTTCAAGTGTTTAACAATATTGAAAGTAAAACAAATGTGAAGGAGCTAAAACAAGAGATTGAGTAAGAAGGAATTGGCCCTTGAATGGAAATGATTTGTTGATCAGCAACAGGGATCTCTTCTTCTTGCAAATCAATCTTCTTGATTCACCCTTGAATGGATGAATGTTCTTCACGGAGTACTGTTCATGTGAACAGTAACTGTTCTTCCAATCCTCCTCTTTTGATCTTCTTTTTGATCTCTTTGAATGGATGAAGAAGTGAATAGATGCTACCTTGATCTTGCTTCCTTCTTCACAGATCTTGGAAGATGATTGCTTTGATATGAACTTGAATACCTTGGATTGGATGAAGATGTTCTTCACGGAGTACTGTTCACGTGAACAGTAACTCTTCCTTCAATCTCCTCTTTTGATCTTCTCTTTGTATCTTCTTAAAGTGGATGAAGAGAGTAATTGATTCTACCTTGAATCTTGTTTCTTCAACAGCTTCTAGGAGTTTGAATGCTTCAGAAATCACCTTGGATGAATCGGAATGATGTAGATGATTTCTCTTGAAGATCTTGAATGAAACTAGCTTCCTTAGATCACCTTGATAGCCTAGCTTGCATCTGATCTTCCTTGAAGGTTGTTTGCCTTGATTTGAGCTTGAATCAACCTTGCTTGGATGAAGAACTTCTTCACGAAGTACTGTTCACGTGAACAGTACCTCGTCCCCTTTGGATCTCCAAAAATCACACTTGGCCTCTTTGGTCTTCAATTGAGCATATGGAAGCCCTCCTCTTCTTTCTTCTCCAAGTGTTGTATTTATAGACGTTGAATGGTCCTTGGAGAAGCCCTAGACCAGATCCACAATTTGTGGGTGATTGGGAGACTTTGGGGTTCTTTGGGATTAAAGAAATCATGAGAATTAGGCAGCCCACGAGGTGGAATTCGAGGTCAAACATGGTTGGCTCGGGGCTGGCGGTCGACCTGCAGCTCCTGGCGGTCGACCGCTACTGTAAAATGTTGTAGACGAACGGCCCCTGGGATTTCCGATCGACCGCCACTGGCTGGCGGTCGACCGCCACTGAAAGATCTTCGGCCTGGGCGGTCCCTGGCTGGGGCGGTCGACCGCCAGCTGGGCAGAGCCCATTCTTGCCCGGGTCGGTCCATGAACCTCCTTAGCTCCGTCGCTTGACTTCTCTTGCAACCCGTTCATGTCCGTGGCATCTCCCTTGATAGACCAAAAGGTATCAATTGTGTTTCTGACCTTGGATTCTCTTAGCTATATTTCTTTGTGTTTAGAACATGTTGAACCATAGATTTGAACCTTGATCATCTTGGATGAATGCTCGGTCCTTTGTAGAAACTTTGCTTCATTGCTTGGGCCTTTTCTTTCTTGCTTGGCCTTGCTTGGACGTGTTCATTTCACTTTCATTTCGCCACCTCCATTCCATTCTTTGGTTGCATTCTGTTGAGTTTGCACAGTAGATATTTCCACTCCAATCAAAGTGTACTTGGCATTATGCACTTGGCATCATGAGTGACTTTTGATTGTCCTCCTGGGATGGCTTGCTCCTTTGGATTGATCTTGATTTCTGTGCGGCCAATTGGCTAAGCGTTGCAAGCCATTCTTGATATGTTGAATTGGCAATATAATGACCTGAATTGTATGCAAATGGACTTTATCAAATGCATAGCAAAAGTAAAATGAATAGCAAATTGACTCTAAAGACATACATCATCAAAACAGTAGAAATGAGTCATAGTTGAGTCATAGTTGGAATCACATCAAAACAATAGAACCAATCATTAGTTGAGTCATAGTTGGACATCATCAAAACAATAGAAACACTCACGTTCCACACATGCCCAACTTGAGCACAACAATCTCCCCAACAGTGGAGGTGCGCTTTAATCCAAGTGAATGTCCTAGGGTCCCTAGTACACATAGGGAAGTGGGAATCATGAACATGGTGGGACCTATCGTAATGCTCCTTGCAAAGGGATGAGGGGTAGGGAAAGATGTAGGAGGGCAAGGGGGTGGTATAAAACTCTTCGGGCTCGGGTAGAGACAATAAGAGCTCATTCATGCAAGGACCCTTGGTGTAAATGGAGATGATGAACCCGATAGAGGGGTGTGAGAAACTAAGGTACCCCGTATCACTTGCTCCTAAGGCCAGCATGTTTGTCACCTCTATTTGCCTTAGTATGCCTTTAATCAAGTCCCTCATGGCCCCTACAAAGTAGGTCGATTGGTAGGTTGTGTGGAATGGTGGGGTGGACACAATTGGGTAATGATTTTCCATAGGGGGGTGCATGATGTGGAGGATGAGGTCTTGCTTCAGCCACTCAATGAGGGGTTCCCCTAAAATCATAATTCTCATGGAGGGAGGGGTGGGGGGACTTGGTTGGCCATCTGGCAACTCTAGGGGGAGGATGTTCCTAGTTAGGCTCGTTGGGGTCTCTTTGGATAAAGATGAGCCTTCTTGACCCAACCCTTGGCATTGGGCTTCATATTCTTCTTCCCACTCTAGGGGAGCCTCATGGATTTCAATCACTTTCTCATCCCTTTGGGGTGTTGAGATTTTACTCTCTAATGGAAGGTCGTTTGGGGATGGGGTGATGATAGCCGGTGTGGGATGCACACGGGGTGGTTAACAAGGATGGGACTCCGGTGGATGGGAGAGTACAAGGTTGTTGTTGAATTTGAAGGCTCCCGGAAGGTGTGGCGGGTGCACTAGGCAAGTCCGACGTGTCAGGTCGATGTTGGCATTCCTTTCATCTAACCATCTCCTACCTAGGATGATGCAAGGGCCCGCCAAAGTACCAATTTGACACCAAGCTCCATCACAGTATGTGGTCTTCCCGAACCATTTATGGAATTCAACGAAGACTTGGTCTCCGTTGTGCACAATTTGTCCGGTCCTAGAAATAGTGGCAACGATATCGGGGGATACCCAATTATCGGACTCCAAGTCAATAAAATCAATTTCCGTAGGCTCTCCATTGGGTAGGTATGCAAGGGATATGATTGGGAGAGGGATCATTTGGTCCGTCGACTCATTGACAGTGGGTGGTGGACAATGCATGGGACGGTCTGTCGGGGACTCTAATGCAAGAGTGCCCATGGACTAGACTCGTAGAGACAAGTCTAAAACTTGCTCTGATACCACTTGATGTGACACGACTAGGGTGGATGCAGCAATGGGACACGGACCCTTGGACCTATTCCGCAAGCACAATCACAAAGCAATAAAGTACTAGATTGGGGCCGATTTGCCGTCGCACACACACGAGCCCGGGTGACTTGATGATGCCAAGTGGAGATGATGGATCAAGGCCCTTGCTGGTAGAGTGCCAGCAGGGCTTGGGTTGCCCTCCCGAAGGTACGAGGCCCACACTTAAGGGGCTGGCCGGGTGCCAATTGGGGCACTAGGTCCCTCTCTCACGCAGCCCACGGTGACCGCTCGTAAGTGGATCACACGGGGTCGGGTGCTCACGCTCTTGCTCAACGAAGCAATACCACGGATATTAGCTGAACAAGTACTAATGATGGAGCAAAGTTTAGAGCTTACCCTGGTTGGTTTGAAGAAACCAACCCCGTTCGGAGACGAGGGCGAGCGGGGAAGTGTGGGTTCCCCGCACACTGCGCCGATGAAGCTTGATCCTGTTTATTAGTTACAATCACTACGCCTCACACAGGAGGGTGGACTTGGGGTGGGGATTTCAGTATTACAAATCAAACACTACCTCCGCACAGGGAGGGGCGTTAAGCCAGCCAGGCGGGGAGGGGAGAGTCACTGAAACCCAAGAGAAGGAACCGATACCGAGTCTGCCTGCTCGCTGTGATAGGTGACAGACAGTCAGTGTTGAGGCCGTAGATCTCAGTCTGGAATTTTTCTGATGACGAGACCAGCGGGGAACTCTTCGTAACTGGAGCCAGAATGCCTCAGAATTTTTTTGAATTCTTCTGATGCCGAGGCTGGTCTTGGTAGAGGCTCGAACAGAGTGACAGAATCTGGGACTGGCAGCTTCAGATCTCCAACAGCAAGTTGAAGAGAGCACCCCGACAGCTTCCGGACTCCGAATCATGAACTGCTAGAGTTGCTGGAACCGTGGACAAGTCCTCTTCGCAAAAAAACTGACGGGGAAGCTGAATGATTCCGAAGAAGACTGGGCGACTCTGAATGGTGGTGACAGGTCAATGCAGACTGTGGGAAGCAGATCTGTGTAGTCGAGGGAGGAAAATGATAACTTTGGGTCACAGATGCCGATTGAAGTTCTGCTTCTTGATTCTGAAAATAGACTGGATGAGGAAGAACTTTACAGAAGAACTCTTGGACTGATTCTTCCGTGGTTCGTCGTGGTACAGCTCCTATTCGGATTCAGGTACTCTGTAGGGGCAGCTCTGCGCAGTCGGGGAAGATCAGACCTCCGGGGCAGCACGGATCTCGGAAGAGGATGACACCACCGCCGTTGCGAAGCTGACTGGGAGAGCTTTCCGTCGACGTAAGACACTCCCCCAGCAGATCCGGTATGGGACCTGAGGCAGCGCTGCAACAGGCTGTTGATCTGCTGGTCTTCAGCTGCACGCAGAATGGAAGAGAGAAATGGTGGAGGGGTGGTTTCTTTGGTGGACGGGGGTAGGGGATATGGGTCCTTTGGTGGTGGGGAGGGGTTCAGGAGGTGGAAAGAGGTGGTGAAGGAGGAGGCCAGAGGCGGAGCTAGCAGGGGGAGGGGTGGGTGCGCAAATGGCCAAGGGGGGAGGAGGTGAGGAGATGGGGGCGCAAGTCACATGGGGGAATGAGGAGGGCTCCTCTTGATTTGGGTGGTGGGTTAATGGAAGGGTTAATGGTGGTCTAGGGAATGGGAAGGGGTTGCTTTGGGGATGGGGAGGGGTGCCTAGGAGAAGGGAGTCTCCCTTGGGAAGGTGAAAGGGTGTATGGAGAATGGGAAGGGTTGCTTGGGGAAGTGGAGGTATTAAGGGGAGTTATGGCTCTTGGGGAGGTGAAAGGGTGGGGGAGTGAGGTGGCTGATGACGTGGCATGGGGGGGGAAGGTGAAGGGGCAGGTTCGCCCAAGGGAGAGAGAGAGAGAGAGAGAAGAGGAGAGAGAAAGGGGTTCGCCCCTGTAGAGAGAGAGAGAGATAGAGAGAGAGCTAGAGAGAGAGAGAGAGGAAGACAATTCAAGTGGCTAAAATTTCTTCAATACTTCATTAGCTTCTCCAAGTGGGGATTGGGGTCTTATTTATAGGAATCCCAACTTTTACAAAAAGTCCCTGAGAAAAGTACTAATAATAGATAACCGAAGGAGCTGGGGAAGGGAAAGGGCGCCCCTGGGCCAGGCCCATCTAAATGGGCCCAGAAGCCACTCAATCCCAATATGATGAACATGAAATTAGACACATAACATAATAACCTAGGGACCTGACTCAAAACAAAGGGGAAATTACATCAAAATGACTCAAGAAAGATATGAAAATTACATAGATAGACTCAGAAAATCAAGATGAACATAATGGCGAGCATCAGGACCCTTGGAGAAATGGGTAGTGGTAAGCGATGTCCCCATCATACTCCCGGGGTGCAGAGAACTCGACTCTGTCGAGTAAAGATCCATCGTATGCGGAGGAAGCCATGGCGGGGTTGCCCTCAAGTCCACCAAAGGTAGCTGGTCCTTACACCAAGCGAGGTAGTGCCCATACCCTTTGCTCCAGATGGCAGTGACCTGTTCATACAATATCCGCTCCAATTGCTCACGTTGGCCCCACTGGTCTGGTGGAACTCTCTCATGGGTGGTGGCTCTCTCAAGAGGAGGAGCAAGCTCAATTTCCTCACTAGGTGTCACCGTGGGACCCCTATATGGCACCAAGTCAGCCACGTTGAATGTGGGACTTACTCCGTACTCCTCGGGGAGGTCCAACACGTAAGCATTTGTGCCGATCTACCTCAGAACATGGAAGGGACCTGATCCATGCGACCTCAGTTTGGAGACATTCGCAGGGAAAAGTCTCTCAATTCTCACCATCACAAAGTTACCTATATGAAATTCCTGGTGGCGTCGGGGGGAATCGGCCGATTTCTTATACACCTCATTGCTTTTGTTGATGTGTTTGCGGATCGTGCCATACAGTGTGATGAATGACGATCCCCTAGAGAAGAAGGGAGGGCCCGGACAACCAAATGCAGTCCTATCAAGTGTTAGATTGGTTTTGACGGTCTTAGGAGGACCAGGGCATCCATGAATTGACCTATCATGCTTAGAAGCCATGTGGACCTTGATGCACTTAGGTGGACCGGGGCAGCCACAAGTGGCCCTATCATGCATGAGATGGATGAAGAGTGGGGGAGGACCAGCTTGTCCAAATGTAAACCTGTCGTGCACTGGACCTAGTGTGTATGTGACACAAATGACATGACTAGCCTTACCACATGATGCAAAATGTTGTGACACATGCATTCCTATCACGATGGTCCCATCTTTAGGTGGGAGTTGATTTGGGGGTTTCCACTCATGGGGGTCGAAGGGGTCCAAGAAAGTGGACATCTTGGGATGGGTCAATTCCTCATTTCCTAGGTGGATGTCACCCATGGTCATGGCTCTCATAGTGTGGGCTAAGTTTTGGAATGGGTGGGTAAGGTTCGACATGGTGGGTGAGGGTAGGAGGGAGTGGGTGGTGAGTGATGAGTACTCGGAAGCCCATAGGAAGTGGCCAAAAGGTTCGAGATGGGTTAAGGGGTGGGTGATGTGGAGGTGGGCTTTAATCCAAGTGAACATCCTAGGGTCCCTAGTACACATAGGGAAGTGGGAATCATGAACCTTGTGGGACCTATCGTAATGCTCCTTGCAAAGGGACGAGGGGTAGGGAAAGATGTAGGAGGGCAAGGGGGTGGTATAAAACTCTTCGGGCTCGGGTAGAGACAATAAGAGCTCATTCGTGCAGGGACCCTTGGTGTAAATGGAGATGATGGACCCGATAGAGGGATGTGAGAAACTAAGGTACCCCGTATCACTTGCTCCTAAGGCCAGCATGTTTGTCACCTCTATTTGCCTTAGTATGCCTTTAATCAAGTCCCTCATGGCTCCTACAAAGTAGGTCGATTGGTAGGTTGTGTGGAATGGTGGGTTGGACACAATTGGGTAATGATTTTCCATAGGGGGGTGCATGATGTGGAGGATGAGGTCTTGCTTTAGCCACTCAATGAGGGGTTCCCCTAAAATCACAATTCTCATGGAGGGAGGGGTGGGGGGACTTGGTTGGCCATCTGGCAACTCTAGGGGGAGGATGTTCCTAGTTAGGCTCGTTGGGGTCTCTTTGGATAAAGATGAGCCTTCTTGACCCAACCCTTGGCATTGGGCTTCATATTCTTCTTCCCACTCTAGGGGAGCCTCATGGATTTCAATCACTTTCTCATCCCTTTGGGGTGTTGAGATTTTACTCTCTAATGGAAGGTCATTTGGGGATGAGGTGATGATAGCCGGTGTGGGATGCACACGGGGTGGTTAACAAGGATGGGACTCCGGTGGATGGGAGAGTACAAGGTTGTTGTTGAATTTGAAGGCTCCCGGAAGGTGTGGCGGGTGCACTAGGCAAGTCTGACGTGTCGGGTCGATGTTGGCATTCCTTTCATCTAACCATCTCCTACCTAGGATGATGCAAGGGCCCGCCAAAGTACCAATTTGACACCAAGCTCCATCACAGTATGTGGTCTTCCCGAACCATTTATGGAATTCAACGAAGACTTGGTCTCCGTTGTGCACAATTTGTCCGGTCCTAGAAAGAGTGGCAACGATATCGGGGGATACCCAATTATCAGACTCCAAGTCAATAAAATCAATTTCCGTAGGCTCTCCATTGGGTAGGTATGCAAGGGATATGATTGGGAGAGGGATCATTTGGTCCGTCGACTCATTGACAGTGGGTGGTGGACAATGCATGGGACGGTCTGTCGGGGACTCTAATGCAAGCGTGCCCATGGACTAGACTCGTAGAGACAAGTCTAAAACTTGCTCTGATACCACTTGATGTGACACGACTAGGGTGGATGCAGCAATGGGACACGGACCCTTGGACCTATTCCGCAAGCACAATCACAAAGCAATAAAGTACTAGATTGGGGCCGATTTGCCGTCGCACACACACGAGCCCGGGTGACTTGATGATGCCAAGTGGAGATGATGGATCAAGGCCCTTGCTGGTAGAGTGCCAGCAGGGCTTGGGTTGCCCTCCCGAAGGTGCGAGGCCCACACTTAAGGGGCTGGCCGGGTGCCAATTGGGGCACTAGGTCCCTCTCTCACGTAGCCCACGGTGACCGCTCGTAAGTGGATCACACGGGGTCGGGTGCTCACGCTCTTGCTCAACGGAGCAATACCTCGGATATTAGCTGAACAAGTACTAATGATGGAGCAAAGTTTAGAGCTTACCCTGGTTGGTTTGAAGAAACCAACCCCGTTCGGAGACGAGGGCGAGCGGGGAAGTGTGGGTTCCCCGCACACTGTGCCGATGAAGCTTGATCCTATTTTACAGTTACAATCGCTACGCCTCACACAGGAGGGTGAACTTGGGGTGGGGATTTCAGTATTACAAATCAAACACTACCTCCGCACAGGGAGGGGCGTTAAGCCAGCCAGGCGGGGAGGGGAGAGTCACTGAAAGCCAAGAGAAGGAACCGATACCGAGTCTGCCTGCTCGCTGTGATCGGTGACAGACAGCCAGTGTTGAGGCCGTAGATCTCAGTCTGGAATTTTGCTGATGACGAGACCAGCAGGGAACTCTTCGTAGCTGGATCCAGAATGCCTCAGAATTTTTTTGAATTCTTCTGATGCCAAGGCTGGTCTTGGTGGAGGCTCGAACAGAGTGACAGAATCTGGGACTGGCAGCTTCAGATCTCCAACAGCAGGTTGCAGAGAGCGCCCCGATAGCTTCCGGACTCCGAATCATGAACCGCCAGAGTTTCTGGAACCGTGGACAAGTCCTCTTCGCAACAAAACTCACGGGGAAGCCGAATGATGCCGGAGAAGACTGGGGGACTCTGAATGGTGGTGACAGGTCGATGCAGATGGTGGGAAGCATATCCGTGTAGCCGAGGGAGAAAAATGATAACTTTGGCTCACGGATGCCGATCGAAGTTCTGCTTCTTGATTCTGAAAATAGACTGGATGTGAAAGAACTTTGCAGAAGAACTCTTGGCCTGATTATTCCGTGGTTCGTCGTGGTACAGCTCCTATTCGGATTCAGGTACTCTGCAGGGGCAGCTCTGCGCAGTCGGGGAAGATCGAACCTCTCGGGCAGCACGGAGCTCGAAAGATGATGAGACCACCGCCGTTGTAAAGCTGACTAGGAGAGCTTTCCGTCTATGTAGGCCACGCCCCTAGGAGATCTGGGATGGGGCCTGAGGCAGCGCTGCAACAGGCTATTGATCTGCTGGTCTTCAGCTGCACGCAGAATGGAAGAGAGAAATGGTGGAGGGGTGGTTTCTTTGGTGGACGGGGGTAGGGGATATGGGTCCTTTGGTGGTGGGGAGGGGTTCGGGAGGTGGAAAGAGGTGGTGAGGGAGGAGGCCAGAGGCGGAGCTAGCAGGGGGAGGGGTGGGTGCGCAAATGGCCAAGGGGGGAGGAGGTGAGGAGATGGGGGTGCAAGTCACTTGGGGGAATGAGGAGGGATCCTCTTGATTTGGGTGGTGGGTTAATGGAAGGGTTAATGGTGGTCTAGGGAATGGGAAGGGTTTGCTTTGGGGATGGGGAGGGGTGCCTAGGAGAAGGGAGTCTCCCTTGGGAAGGTGAAAGGGTGTATGGGGAATGGGAAGGGTTGCTTGGGGAAGTGGAGGTATTAAGGGGAGTTATGGCTCTTGGGGAGGTGAAAGGGTGGGGAGTGTGGTGGCTGATGACGTGGCAAGGGGGGAAGGTGAAGGGGCAGGTTCGCCCAAGGGAGAGAGAAAGGGGTTCACCCCCTATAGAGAGAGACAGATAGAGAGAGAGCTAGAGAGAGAGAGATAGAGAGAGAGCTAGAGAGAGAGAGGAAGACAATTCAAGTGGCTAAAGTTTCTTCAATACTTCATTAGCTTCTCCAAGTAGGGATTGGGGTCTTATTTATTGGAATCCCAACTTTTACAAAAAGTCCATGAGAAAAGTAATAATAACAGATAACCGAAGGAGCTGGGGAAGGGAAAGGGCGCCCCTGGGCCAGGCCCATCTAAATGGGCCCAGAAGCCACTCAATCCCAATATGATGAACATGAAATTAGACACATAACATAATAACCTAGGGACCTGACTCAAAACAAAGGGGAAATTACATCAAAATGACTCAAGAAAGATATGAAAATTATATAGCTAGACTCAGAAAATCAAGATGAACATAATGGCGAGCATCAGGACCCTTGGAGAAATGGGAAGTGGTAAGCGATGTCCCCATCAACTCAGCCATGGAGAAGACTTGTGTTGCTTTAGTCTTGGTAATGTAGAAGTTGAAACATTATTTCTTAGCTCATGAGGTTCATCTTATAGCTCGTATGAATCCTATCAAATTTCTCCTTGAAAAATTTGTCCTCACTGACCGATTGGCACGATGGCAAAGCTTTCTTTCTCAGTTTGATATCATCTACATTCAGCAAAAAGTGATTAAAGGCTATGCCATAGCAGAACATCTAGCTCATCACCTTCTCCCTATATTTGACCATGTTCGCTCGGAGTTTCCATATGAGGAACTAATGTCCATCAATCAGTCCGATTCGATGTGGACATTACATTTTGATGGAGCTCGGAATTCACAAGGAAAGGGGATCGACATTGTTCTCCTATCACCTGAGGGTATCACTATCCCACTTGCCTCTCAGCTCGTATTTTCAGTTACAAATAACATAGTTGAATATGAGGCTCTTCTGGCCGGGCTGCAGGCCGCTCATCAATTCAGTGTTACCCAATTACGCATTGTAGGTGATAGTCAGCTTATTCTTCGCCAAGTGCTTACCAAATGCCGCACGCTCAATCCTAACTTAAACCCTATCAGGAACTGGCTTCTGCTTATGCCAAGCTTTTCACCAAACTAATCTTCGTCCATGTTCCTCGAGATCAGAACATTCTAGCTGATGCTCTTGCTTCTCTTGCATCCTCTTTAGTTTTCCTTCCCAAAAGGGACTTCCATTCGATCATTGTTCACAAGCATCTCACTCCTGCTATCAAGGATCCAGCATTCCTTAGTGTTAAGGAGGAGGTGCTCAAGAAGTGTAAGGAAGGTGGAATCATTAAGAACAAGGAGATTATGTTATTAGATCTAGAGGAAGAGTTGGATGACGAAGAGAAGCCGTGGTATTATGAAATTACTAAGTATTGCCAAGATCAATCTTATCCTGAAGAGGCCACAGTTGAAGAGAAGAAAGCCATTAGAAGAGTTGCTCAGAGATACACCATGGTTGGAGGTATGCTCTATAGAAGAGGTCTCATTGAAATTTTGCTTAGATGCCTCGACGATGATGAGTCTTGGAAGGTCGTGGAAGAGGCACATTCAGGAGTGTGTGGTAGTCATGTCAATAGCCAGATGTTAGCTAAGAAAATCCTTAGATTAGGCTTCTATTGGCCCACTCTAGAAGAGGACTGCTCTATCTATGTCCAAAGGTGCGTCAAGTGCCAACTGCATGCTGATAAAATTCATTCTCCTACTTCTTCACTCCATCCTATGTCCTTCCCATGCCCTTTCTCCATGTGGGCTTTTGATATCATTGGACATCTTGATGATTCAAACCTCCTCACAAAACTGAAATCATTTATACTCACGGCCACAGAGTACTTCACCAAGTGGGCGGAAGCGGAAGTGTACGCGGAAATCATAGCGTCAACCGTCTGCAAGTTCATAATAAAGAATATTATTGCAAGATTCGGCATCCCAAGTACCATCGTCACCGACAACGGGCCACAATTCATCTCTCAAGAGCTTCAGGACCTTTGCAACAAGTATAACATTACATTGCATCATTCATCTCCTTATCATCCACAGGGCAATGGCCAAGCAGAGGCAACAAATAAAACTTTGATTAAAATCATCAAGAAAACGTGTGAGGCTAATAAATTTACGGATTGTCTAGAAAAGATGGTGGAAGCTCTTTGGGCCTACCGCACTTCCATTCGTACTCCTACTGGGCAAACCCCTTTCGCCCTCACTTATGGAATGGAGGCGGTAGTCCCTTATGAGATTCTTATTCCTTCTCTTAGAGTACAGTTGGACAAGGAGTTCTCTATTGATGAACGCTGTGAATCTCTCCTTGCTCAGTTAGAACTTCTGGATGAAAAACGTTTGGCCGCCACCGAGCATACGCGCGTTTATCAAAACAGGCTTTCATGTTTTTATCAAAAGAAAGTAATTGAGAGAAAATTTAAAGTCGGTGAAATGGTAATCAAAAGATTTTTTATAAAACTAGGTGGACCTCGTTCAAAACTCCAACCAAATTGGGAAGGGCCTTACGTAATAAAAGAAGCTTATCTTGGCAACGCTTCTAAATTGGTTAACGTCGAAGGGGAAGAACTGGCTCACCCTTGGAATGGTCTATATCTGAAAAAGTATTACCCTTAAGTCTTGAAGAAAAAAGAAAAAAAAAGAAAAAAGAGGAAAGAAAAGAAAAAGAAAAAGAAAAAGTAAAAGCAAAAAATGAAAAAGAAGGAAAAAATGAAAATTGCAGGCTGGCATGGTGTATAGGTCGCGAAACTTGAAAAAATCAAAATCCCTAATTCATTCTTCAGTCTTGATGATTTAACTTGGGGTCAATACCTGCACGCACTACACGCTTTGCTCTTAAACTCAAGCGCCTCAAAATTCGAGGAAAGTCAGAGCCAAACTAAGAGTGTAAAAACGTCACATATTCTCTTCTCTTCGGTTCATGAGAGGGAGTATGAGTCAAAGAATGCTAACCAAATCTACCCGCCGCCCTAGTAGGTGGAAGTCAGGGCCCAAAAGGGAACAATACTGCAAAGCCCAAGTACAATTAGGTTTTTATTTGTTTAAAAGAAAAAGAAAAGAAAAGAAGTGCAAAGTTACCAAAGAAAAGCATGACAAGAGGGCAAAGTCTCCGCAGGGAAAACCCTGGTCGTAAGCATGCATGAATAAGGGCAAAAATGCAATAAAATTTCCCTAAGCCGAAGACCGAACCCCAACATGCACTAGAGTAGGGGAGGGAAGCTTCCTAGTTCTTTGAAACCTCTCGTGAGCTTCCTCAATTTATTCTTCATTTCCCCCTCTGTGGTATGTTATAAGCTCGAAGGATGGCAAAGACCAGCTAAGAAGGATGGGCCGCAAGAGAATATGAGTAAAAATGTAAGTCATCAAGCACGTTGACCTTTTTGTTAAATCATTTAAGAATGGTTAATGAATTTAAGATGGTGATTGTGTAAAGTTTCAAGACTCTTTGGTGCCATGCTAAGCCTCGTAATAATAAAAATGTGTTTTTTTAATTAACGCCATCATGCGGGGGCCTCATTTTAATAAGTCACGTCTGTATCATGTCGTCATTCTTAAAATTCAAAAAAAACAAAATAATAATAATAAATAATAAAAACAAAAAACATGTTTTTAATTAACGCCCGCACGCGAGGGCATCATTCATTTGGGTCGCGTCAGTGCGCATGTCGTCATTTTTTAATAAATAACAAAAAATAAAAATGGTTTTCAATCAACGCCCGTGCGCGTGGGTGTCAATTTTATAATTAACGACTTCGCATTGGGTCGTCATTTTAAAAAAAGGGGGAGAGAAAAAAGAGAAGAATAATTTCCTAATAAGCCCACTATTTTTGCTCATTGCCATATCATGTGCTTGATTGCATTCTTGTGTGGGCATGCTTTTATTCAAGTTTGCATCTGTCTACTTGCATGTTACATTCTTCTATATATTTGTTTGCTTTGCCTTCATTAATTAGAGGTTTGGCCCCTTGACCCATCATCAAGGTCAAATAGTGACGACCCCTTACTTATTGAGCAAGGGGCCAAGCTGAACAGATGAATTAATCTGTTTATTTTAAGTGCGAACTACAAGCACAGGGCAAGGAAGAAAAGAAAAGTACACGATTGCTCAAATTGGAAAACTCAGGTAACATCAAAATCTCATATATGTATATGAATATCTGAGTACAAGACATGCAGGTGGAGGAGTACAAAAGTCTCTCTAGCTCTCGCCTCCACCCTCCTCTCTCTTGCTCTCTACCTCACCGTCGTCCTAGCGACGGGCCTATGAAGGGGGCATGGACCCCCGGGAAGCCGCTGGAGCTCGAGCCTGCTCCTCTGCCTCGTTCCTCTGTCGGGTCGAGGAATTGGCTAGGTACATCGTGCTGGTGAACGCGCTAGAGTGTCCCACTGCTCGCGCCCGCTCTCGGCCTCTCTGGAGGCGCTCCTCTTTCACTCGTAGCCGCTCCTATACAACGGCTAGCTGTGCTCTTAGGTCCCCCAGCTCGCGCTCACGTGCTGCCTGCTCCTCTCTCTCTCGGGCACACTTTTCCCTCCGCTCTTCTCTCTCGTGGATCCGCTCCTTCCTCTCTCGGGCTCGCTCCCTCTGCTCCACCTCGAGGTGGATCCTCATATAGGTCACGTCCCTGGGTAGCTCCTCTCTCCGCCTCAATCCTCCTCAAGATCCGTGACTCGCTGCTCGCGGATGGCAAGCTCGGTGCCAGGTAGAGCAACTCAAGTAAGCGCATCCTGTAGCTCTGCGGTCTGCATCATTCAATTAAGTATCAGCTCCATATTCAATTTCATAAGCATTTGAAATAATTTGTGCTCGACTTATCCGTGCTGCGAGATCGCGCTCTGTCATCTCGACCCGCGCAACTACTCCTGCGAGCTGCTCTTCTAGGGCAGAGGCCTCTGTACTCGGCCCCCTCGAGCTAGAAGCCCCTCCTGCACCTCCTTCCACCGCTCCCTGCTGGGCACGCTGCATTCATTAAGATTGTCAATGGCTAAACATTAAATCAGGAATCATTTTGCATATAGGTAATTGCACTCACCAAGGTCTCCAAGTCTACCCGTGTGGCTGCTAGCTGAGCCTCCAAGCTGTGAAGATGGACCTGCATGTCCATCGCCGCCACATCCCGCACATCCTGCATTCATCATATTAGTTGCATAATAAACATGTATCATTTACAGAAAAAGAAAAGAAAATGCATTCATACGTACCCCTGTGACCCTCATCTGGGGTCGGCTGACGTAAACCTCCCAGTAGCGCCAGAGGTACTCTGAACTATCCACTGCCTGGGAAGTAACCCACGTACCGCCACGCTGCCAATTAGCGTACTGGTCTGGGATCCGGATCCTCCCGTCAGTCGCCTTCGTTCATCCTCGGGTCTTCTTCCCTATCCCGTGAGGCTCTCCAACCTCGACCTACTCCTGGTGTAGGCCGAGGGTCCTCATAGACAGCCTAAGTCGTAACGGCTCGATCTCGTTCAGGCAGTGAACCCAAAGCTCACGCCCAATGTGAGGTCGGCCCGCTATGACCCAAGGCTGACCCTCCTCGGTCATACCCCGGTAGGGCCTCCAAACCACCTGCATAGCATTCACATCATGTCATCATATATCATTCATTCATAAAACAGAGAATAAAAGGAAATTGAAACACATTTAACATACGTACCAGTGAGGCGGGGTAGTCACGGAACTCCCGCCGAAGAACACGCAACTCGTAAGCGTGCGGCGCTCCAGTCACGAGCGGCAACCATCATCGTGCTAGTGGAAATGCCCCCTCGTCTCTAGGGCGGGGATCGGCATGGCCCATCGGCATGTATAAGTGGCTCCACACCTGCATTCATCAATTGCATTAGTAAACATTCATATGCATAATCATAAGCATTTAAATGGATAAAAGGACATGCATACCTAAAGAAAAGGCGAAAAGCCACTGACCGTCGTCTCTCGGCATGTCCCTGTGGACAGATTGGCCATTAGGTGTGCCAGCAGGGCGGCTCCCCACGCGTACCTCCCAACTCCCTCCAGGTCCTCGAGGATACCCAAGAATCTGTAGTTGATGATATCCCCCTTCGTGCTCAATAACAATCTCCTGAGCATCAAGAATAGAAATCTCCTCAAATCTCGGTCCACTCGCTCCCTCTGAGCCGGGTCCTGGCAATAGGCAGACCGAGCTCTCCCAATAAACCTCTGTGAAAATTGCTCCAAGGACTCCCTTGGCCTCTGCCTAGAGTCTCCTAATCCCATGGCTATGGTCAGATCTGTGCGGTAGATGGTCCTACATTCCCTAGGGGTCTCTGTTATGGTCTCTAGCCCTAACAGTCTCTGGGCTAACTCCCCATAGTCTAGAAGGGTCACTCCACTGACAACCTCCCCATCTACCCTCAGCCCAGTGATCCAGGCAATATCCTCCAAACTCGGTACCACATGTCCCCAGGGCATCAGAAATGCCCGGCTAGTCCTATCCCAGCTCTCTCTAAGAACCTTGATCAAGGGTAGGTCGGGGCGGATGGGCTCAATGCTAAGGAAAGGGCCAAACCCCACTGCCTCTATCCTAGCTCTCTAAAAATCTGGTAATCCATAATAAGCTGCCCGGACTTGGACCCATGAAATCGGAGTCCGCATCAATCCCTGCCAAACAAGAAGAACATAAATACATTCATATATGCTAATGGAAATTCATTTGCTGTTAAAATCTCTTCACTATCTGAATTGACAAGCACATTGTGGCCGTCAGTTGATGAATTGACGCCCCTGTGGGGGGCGCTATTTCTAAGTGTGTTTTGGTTTTCATATGTTTCTCCATGATAAAAATAAAAATTGACGACCACCCCGATGGCCGTTGTTTGTTCAATTGACGCCCCTATGGGGGGCGCTATTTCATGGGGTGTTTTGAACCGACAGTAAATAAAATAAAATAATAAAAATGGATATATTAAAAATAAAAAAAATGGCAGGAAAATGAATGGAAATGATAAATAAATATGATGGTTTTTAAATCATGACATGATTCAAGGCGTTATTTCATTAATTATCTATTTTCTAAAACAAAAATTTTGAATTGACGACCTACCTTAGGTCGTCATTTGAATTGACGACACCCTAGGGGTCGTCATTTGTTTGGTTTTCCTTGTTCATCGTCCCCTTCACCAAGGGCTATGGAAATTTAAAAAAATGAAAATAAATGAAAAAATGGATGAAGGCTAGGGTAGAGGACTGACCTTACTCGGTTCCGGTGCTAGGAGTCCTCCACGGAGTGGCCGCTGGGGACAGGGAGCTGATGCTTCTTCTTCCACTTCTTCCTCCTCGTCGTCCTCATCGCCATCATCATCCTCATCATCCTCTTCACCATCTTCTTCATCTCCATCTTCTTCGTTGTCATCTCCCTCTTCTTCTCCTCCTTCTTCAATGTTTTCTCCGCCGTGCTCTGCCGCCGGAGCGTCTTCGGCCGCCGCGGGAGGAAGTTCCTCACCGGCGGGTTGGTCATCGCCAAGGTCGACGACGTGCTGGGGCCCGCCATGGGATTAGGGTTAGAATGGAGAAAGAAATGGAGGAAGAGATGAAAAGAATGAAAGGTCACGGTTAGGGTTCGGTGGAGAGAGTAGCAGAGGAAGAGAGATGGAGGAAGAAGAAGGTATAACGAAGGAAGGAGAAGAAAATAGGAAAGTAGGGCGGTTATATTCAAAAAGAATTGACGCCATAAGCAGTGTCATCATTTGTATAATTGACGGCCGTGTCCAAGGCGCTATTCCAAGATTTGACGGTGGTGAGCGAAGGCGTCATTTAACATTTTATGGGAAATTGAACTATCGTCAGAGCATTGATGAGATCTATTTGATTGATGTGATGAGAGTAATCATTACTGTTTATGATTGACGACAACGCACGGAGGCGTCATTTGGTTAGGGCACTGCTTCTGTTAAGGCATCATTTGATGAAATTAAGGGAATATCTGAAAAAAATATATAATGGAATCAATGCCTGCGTAAGAAGGCGCCAATCATGGGAATTTTATTTGATTTATTATTTTCAAGAAATTTGATTAAAGTAATTGGCGACGTGTTGCAAGGCGTTGTTTGACGAATTGATGGCTTGATGGCTGTCGCGGCTCAGAACAGAAAGGCAGAATCTGATTGAATTAAGAGGAATTGATCATATAAATGCTTTTTTTGGCTCAATTAAAGAAAAAATCATTTATTTCATTAAAAGAACAGCATCATTACATCAATGAGCCACCTTGGGTCTCAATCCCCTAAGAGCTATTACATAAGCTTTCCATTGCTCTTTATCTTCCTCAATCCTCTCCATGGGTTGATGTAGCTTGTTGATCTTCCATAGAGCTTGGATAGTCTTGATCTCCTCCTCATCTTCATTAGAGCCAAGGTCCCTCCTCTTGATAGGTGGAAGATGAGATGTCTCTTCAAAGTGATGACGTGGGAGGCCAATTTGTGATAGACATCGGTGAGCGTTGTAGAGGATGAGCTCGGTGGCATCCACTAGCCGAAGTTCCACTCCCGATGAGAGCCTTGTGCGGATGTTTTGTGTCTTGAGGAACCCAGGTGCACATGTGAAGAGGTTCTTAGGCATCACATTTAGGTGCTCCCTCCATTCCACTCTCTTCTTCACCTTTGGAACCCGGTTCACCACTCTCTCACACAATCCTAGTGAGCCCATCATGTAGTGGAGAGGACTTTTAGAGAAAATCCTAGAGGCTTGTTGAGCTTCCTCACATGGGTCAAACTTTAGATAGAGGTCTACCCAACTAGAAAATAAGAGCATGGATCCATATAGAGGCCTCCACATAGCCGCCGAGGTGAGTCCACTATCGAGATAGGCTAGCACCGCCGGTCCTATTCTCTCTCCTTCCCAAATGCCAGCAATAGCACTCAATTGTGCTTCTTCTAGAAAATCCTCCAAAGAAAGGAATAATAGTGCTCCCGCTAAGCATATTACAAAAGCCTTCATTACCTTCTCTAATTCATCCTCCTTTGCTTGATCCATCTTTTTGTAAACCCACGCCGTAAGCTTCATGAGGTTGATTCCTTTTGTAGCTTTGATTTGGTTCACCATATTGGAGCTTGGGATCAAGCTTGATAGCACTTCATGAGCACTCATGCTCCTTGTCATGTGGGCCATCTTCCCTTCATCTCCTTGCTTCATCCTCTTTAAGCCTAGGAGCATCTCCACTTCTTCTAAGAGTATGGTGGCTTCAAAGGTGGAGAATAAGAAGGTATGAGTGGTAGGGTGCCATATCTCTATGAGGGCTCCCATGGCGGCCCAATCTAAGTGTACATTGTCATAATGCTTGGCATGTGTCACTAAGCCTAGAAGGTGCCATCTAGAGAGGTAGGTTCTCATGTCTAAAGAAAGTTTGGAAAGAAGAAGGGGTAGCCACTTGTTCTTGGTGTATCTTCTTGCACCCGGTACGTTTGGGTAATCCTGAAAAATAAAAGAAAAGAAGAGAGGAAGAAAGAGGAGATTTTGATTAGAATTTTAGAAAGGAAGGATAGAATATAAGTCTAAATTCTAGATTTTAATACTTACTTGGCCCATGGCGATTCTTCCATTGATGTGGCCAACAATATCCGATATCGTGGTAAATCCAACTTTGGATTTCTTCAAGAACCTTCGCAACATCCTATCCATCTTCTTTTGGTTGAGAAATTCTCTGTTCACTGTTATGAAACTGATGTTCTCTATTTGGGGCTCGGTAGTTATCTTTCAGCTTGATATAAGTTTAGCAAAGGACGTACCTCCTTTTATAATGAGGCCTTGGCAGGCGGTTGCAGACGAACAGAGTAAGTTTAAGTTTAAATGGGAATAGGCTCTGGAGTTTTGTTTCCGAATAAGGAACGGATCACCGAAAATTACAATTAATTGACGACGGAGCTGTTGTCGTCAGTTTATTGAATAGCGACCCATTTGGTGTCGTCATTTATTTAACGCCCCCTCATGCAGGCGTCATTTGCAGTTTGATTCCAAATTAAACAATGACAGGAATTATCGACATTTTTGCTGTCGTCATTTGTGTTCATAGCGCTCCTTTGTGAAGTAGTCATTTCTAAAGATTAATTATTTGAATTATTATGGATTTGTCTCTATTGATGAACTCATGCACTTATATCTTGATGGATTGATCATATCATGAATTTTGTCGAGCTAATGATCTTTGAGCGTAGAAAAGAACAGGTTATGCAAGTCTCGAGGCGCTCGGGTCTGGTAACAACATTCCTTCCATGTATACTCCATGTATGCATTGTTACTATATGGTACATACTCTATTATAGCACATCAAGGACCTTGTGGTTCTGATGAACCTGGAATTTGAGTTCCCCTTCATCAAAAACAGTGATAGTTCTAGGGGAGTCTTGATCACACGGATAGGCCGTTGGGTCATCTACGGCTTAGGACGATGGTTCCACTTTCTGAGTTGATGCGTGGACAAACGGGCTTCGACTTTGTATCAGCTCAGAGATCTGGATTCTTGACGAAGTCTGGATGGTTTAGTAATATTATCCTTGATTATTTTCTATTTTTAGTTTATTTTAATTTTCTTTTAGCCTAGCATGCATCATGTAGGACTTTGAGCTTCAATGATGAAAATCCTTATATTAAGCTAGTAATGAGGGCCGCTTGTTCTTGATTTGAGTTGATATGAGATATTCCATTCAAAATCGAGTAATATGTTATCCTTGAAGCCGCTCAAGCTTGTTCCTTGAAAGCATTCGTTCATTGGATTCCTATCTCACTTTACTTTACTTTTCTGCAAACTCACCTTGGTTGTAGCACGTCCACATTGGCTGGTAACCGCTCTCTAATGGTGTCTTTCCTTCCGTGCCCGCGTGCACATTTCGTTCATTAGTTTAGTTCTTTTATCCAGCTGATCATTACTTTCTCATAATCATCCAAGGTTGTTTCATTCAGAATCCTGGAAAGATTTCCAACGTTTAGTATTGGAGGCGTGTCACATCACACCTTGGCATCTACTTTTCCGTCTGTTCCCCATTTCATTCCGCTCGTTGCACTTTCACCTCATTCCGTCTCACTCCCCTGCAAAGCAGACGCCAAGGCGGGGCAACTGTAGACACCCTAAAATTGACACTATGTTGAGCAAATCTCATATCACCACATGATGCCCCAAAGTGGACTTCAATATTGGCTTAATATTAAGTTTTTCTAATTCATTTAGAATTTTTCTATCATATTTATAATTCACGACTAGCATGGGGTTTCATTTAATTGATGACTGGTAGGGTGTCATTATTTCAATAGTCGATGACCGTACGCGCAGGCGTTATTTCCTGGTGTTTCTTGATTTTACAAAATTCCATTCAAAAATAAATGTAAAGAATTGACGTCAGCTTCTAAGGCACTGATTAATTAACGCCATTTCAAGAAGGCGTCATTTCCCATTTTTAAATATGGAAAGTCATTTTTTGCTATAACTTAACTCAGGAATCAGCGACTGCGTGCACAGTCGTCATTTCAATTAGAGACCAGCCGAATGTCGTCATTTGAGCTTCCATCTCCGTTTCTTCTGCTACCTTCTCGTGAAGAGTCCTTCTTCATTTTAACGCCATGTTCGATTGGGGAAGGGAGATCCTTGCTGGATGATGGATATCCTTGTTTTAATCCTATTAGAATAAGGGTTTTTGGCCTTATAAATACCCGCGGCTTTCTTGCGCGCGCAAGAGAGATCACACAAGACATACAGAGAATAACTGCTACTGATAAGAGAGAAGATCTTTGAAAGAGAGTCTTTGTCTTCTTGTTAATAAGTTTTCTGCAGGTTCTCCTTCTTATGGTGATTTTCTTCCTCCAGGCGCTCTTCTTCCTGTTGTGGCCAAGCTCTTTTGGATTCTCCCGTACTACTGTTAGCAACAACAGAAAAAGGGCCCTTTCCTCCTTAGTTCATTTACTACACATCACACACGCAAAGCATTCTAACTGTTTGTTAGAACAATCACGTATAGTTCTCTGCATATTACATTACTTGTTGCATCCATAGCATACATACCTCCCACCCTTTTCACTCCTCTTAGGGGTTTAAACAAAACGCACAAGGTGTGTTCATGCCTACTTTGCATAGTTCTATTTTCTTAGAGCATTGATACTATACTTTGGCTAATCCATATATTTACTTATTTTTCGTTTGTCTTGTAAGGGTAATCAATATAAAAACCCCCTTCATCAGTCGGCCGGTAGAAGGAGGAAGGAAGGAAGAACTCACAATCTCACCGCTTCTTCACAAGGTACATGTGACCATCCTTTTAATTTTTGAGGTAACCCCTCTGGCGATCACCCTCCTTAGAGCATCACATGCTCCTTTTATCCTCTTTTCTTTTGTTTCCACATATCATGCTTAGCATATTCATCCTTCTTTTTCCTTAATATCCCCCTTTAAAGAAATTTTAAATTTCCTTTCTTTTAAAATGTCTATGTGACACGTTCACACTTGAGTCTTTTACTTGTCTCACAAAAATGAAGCCTTTGAAGAATTTCAGGAGTTCTTTTACAAAATAAAACAAACCAATGAGTATGCTATTTTGAACATTTTGTCTGATCATGGTGGTGAGTTTGTCAACTCACACTTTGACAATTTTTGCAGGGAGAATGGCATCACTCACAGGTTCTCCTCACCAAGAACTCTAGAGCAGAATGGAGTGGTGGAAAGGAGAAACCGAATTTTAGTTGAAATGGCCCAGACTATGCTGGTAGAGGAGAACCTACCCAGGAAGTTTTGGGTAGAGACTATTCACACTTCATGTTACATCATTAATAGAGCCCTGGTAAGACCCACTACTCAAATGACTCCCTATGAGATTCTGAAAGATAAGAATCCTTCTCTAGCTCATTTCAAGGTTTTTGGCTGCAAATACTTTATCCACATTAACTCTAAACGAAACCTTGATAAGTTTGAACCTAAAAGTGAACATGGAATGTTTCTAGGTTATTCTAATCAGTCTAGAGCATACAGGATTTTTAATCTCAATTCTAAAATTGTAGAAGATTCTCCTTATGTTGTCTTTGATGAGTATGCAATTAGAACTGAAACTGATTTATGCAGGGACAAAATTGAGGGAGTATTCTGGAGACCAAAGAAGACCAAAATAAAGAATCTGCTGAAGAAGCTGAAGAATCTGAAACTCAGGGGGAGGTAAGTGAGAATTCAGGTAATCAGGTCACTAACCTTAAATTTCTTAGAGATCATCCCCTTGAGAACATTATTGGTAATCTAAATGAACCACCGAGAACTAGAGCACACTTAAGAATTGAAAATGAATTGAACTCATTTGCTTTTGTATCTCAGGTAGAAACAAAGAACATAGAGAGTGCCCTTCTGGATGAACATTGGATTAATGCCATGCATGAATAACTTAATCAATTTGATAGGAATAAGGTCTAGCACTTAGTTTCTAAACCCTCTCATGGCAACATAATAGGCACTAAATGGGTCTTTCGAAATAAAACTGATGAGCAAGGTAAAATTATAAGAAATAAGGCTAGGTTGGTTGCTCAGGGGTACAACCAAAAGTTTGGTATTGACTTTGAAGAGTCTTTTGCCCCTGTAGCTAGGCTAGAAGCCATTAGGATTCTTTTGGCTACTACATGCAGTCTAGGAATAACTCTACAGCAGATGGATGTCAAATTTGCTTTTCTAAATGGTGAAATAAAAGAGGATGTATATGTAAAGTCACCCCCTGGTTTTGAGTGTCTTGAATTTCCTAACCATGTTTATAAACTTGATAAGGCACTCTATGGATTAAAGCAAGCTCCCCGAGCATGGTATGACAGACTAAGCAAGTTCCTCACAGAAAAGGGATTCTCCAGAGGTAAGGTTGACCAAGCATTATTCACAAAGGTATGTGAAAAAGAAATTTTGATCATTCAAATTTATGTAGATGATATAGTGTTTGGATCAACCAATTTATCCATGTGTGAGGAATTCTCAGCTTTAATGACTAGTGAATTTGAGCTGAGCTCAATGGGAGAGCTAAAATTTTTCCTTGGGTTGTAGGTTTGTCAGACCAAAGAAGGAACATTTGTAACTCAAGAGAAATATATCAAGGATCTTCTGAAGAAATTCAAGATGGAGAACCTCAAAGTAATAACCTCACCAATGGGAACATCTACCTGCCTTGATTCTGACCCTGAAGGTAAAACGGTAGACCTCGAACTATATAAGGGTATGATTGGATCCTTGCTATACCTTACTGCTTCTCAACTTGATATTCAATTTTCAGTATGTTTGTGTGCTAGATTTCAAGCATGTCCTAAGGAACCACATTTAATAGCTGTGAAACTGATTTTTAGGTATCTGTCTGGCACCTTAGACTTAGGCTTATGGTATCCTGCTAAGTGTGAGCTTGACCTTATAGCTTACATAGATGCAGACTATGCTGGGTGTAGGATAGATAGGAAAAGTACTAGTGAATATTGTCAATTTCTAGGTGGGTGTCTAGTGTCTTGGTCATCTAACAAACAGCACATTGTCGTTCTATCCACTGCTGAGGCAGAGTATGTGGCTGCAGGTAACTGTGCTGCCCAAGTCCTCTAGATTAAACACCAGTTAATTAACTATCTTATCAATCTTGGTTGCATTACAATCTTTTGTGATAACACTAGTGCCATTTCCTTAACTAAAAATCATTTTCACCATTCTAGGACTAAACACATCGAAATCAAACATCACTTTCTTAGAGATGAAGTAAAGGAGATTGAGCTCGAATTCATTAAATCTGAAAGGCAAATTGCTGACATTTTTACAAAACCACTTGGAAATGAAAGATTTAAGTTTTTAAGAAGAGAACTTGGTCTTTGTAAATTCTTAGCATGAATGCTCATTCAGATTTATTTTATCTCCCAGATGCTTCTGATGTAATATGAGTCACTGAATGTTTGTTTACTACACTTCATGATTGACCCATAGGTATATCAAATGGAAGATGGGGGAAGGACAGATAATTTTTGTCTGGAAACCTACACTATGCATAGAGGCTAGTCCTCCGCCAAGTACCATGTGTCAATTCACATATGTCTAGAGTAGGTTAGTGCCTTTCTCATACATATCTGAAACTTCATGTACACAGTCAGGGGGAGTTTTGTGCATTCTCATATCATCCTTATAATTCCACTTCATGCATCTTAATTTCATCTCATACATTTTGATAGGGGGAGCTCAGAATAATTCTTTAGTGATTGAACTAATCATTGCTCAAAAATGTCGACTTTCAATGTCGACTCCTGATCACTGCTCAAAAATGTCAACTTTAAGTGTCGACTCCTTTGAAAACTCACTCTGTCTTTCTTGAATTTGTTTGATATACTCTCCGTTTATCTGATCTATTATCATTCTTTGCATCAGTATTTGAACATTTCTTGGAATCAATTTTTTTAATCTGGTCAAATGACAAATTGCTGGATATGTTCATTAATCTAAGCTGCTGAAAATCAGAAAGCTTCTCTTATAAGAAGCAGTAATGAACCCTGAATGAATTGTTGGTTTAAACTTAATGATCTTTAGAGACTAAAAACCAAACTCAACGAAGAAGGACTGTGGAATACCTTTTAATAGTTCTTAACCATTTCGTGCATGTCATGTTTAATTGAGTCTTTCAAAATCTGAATTTATCTAGACTTAGGCTAAATTGGTTGAGAAAACCTGAAAATATGTATTGTTCTTAAACAACACATTCTGAAAATCAAATGGACATCTGTGTCAAAATGATAAATCATATACTCTACAGGCAAAGCAATGATTGAATGCACTGAGAAACTTGGTACTTCATCAATGAAATGGAGAAAACTCATGTCATGAAGTGCTTCAATTTATCTTTGTTCAGAAAATAAAAGGTTAGTTCCACTGAGTAACTAGGGGTACTGGCGTCTGATAAACGTATACCCTTACGTAAAAAGGTGGAAACTATACGTGAGATAGAATAGTGGATCTTGCCGAGTAACTAGGGGTACTGGCGTCTGATAAACGTGTACTCTTATGTAAAAAGGCAAGATTCTACTTGACTGTTTTAAAGTAGTAAAGAAAAAGAAATATATGAAACTGTCTCTGCTCCTCTGAAGATTAATTCAGAACTGTGGGGTTTGTTTAATCTCAATACTTGTTCTGGTCACACCTGATGATGCCTTGAGGCTTAGATAAACAAGACAAAGTAAGACAAAAGCCAACATGTCCCATGTACTCCTGGTTCATTACTATTAAAAGCTTATACAGATTGGTTCTCACAGAGTGGAGTGGCTAGTATCTCACTTTCATACTCTTTAAACCACATAAGTTCAGGAATGCACTATCTGCATTCTTATAATAGAAGAATTTGTGCTTTACTTGCTTGGTTACTGAAAAGCCTAAATAGTTTGTCACATAAGATTTCTTCTTTAATGTGGTACTCATCTTGATATCTTCCTTTTATCCTTTCTACTAATGGCAAAGGGGGAGAGATTTTGATGTTGATAAGTCTTTTGGTGTTGATGGGGAGAGAGTCTGATGGGGGAAAGTGTTGTGCATTAAGGGGAGCATTTGCATTTCAATCTCTTGAATTTTGCTATGTGGATACTATGTGCATATTGCTGTAAGCATAACTCTTGACTCTTAATAAAACCATTGTTGACATCAAAATGTAAACATGTTGCCATCATCAAAAAGGGAAAGAATGTTGTGGGAGCTTCTGTGGGATAATATATTTCATGTCATGTCTCCTTTGACTTAATTCTCTGAATTTAGTTTCATACTTTGTTTTGATGATTGGAAACAATACATTTTATTTTTCAGCCCTTGGATTTTCATAAATAATGATTTTCAAAACTATTAGCATTTCATAGCTTCATGTACATGCATTTCATACTAAGGTCGGTGCATGATAGACTTTGTTCATAATAAAGGTCGATGCACATTACATGGTAAGCAGAGGCAAGGTCGGTGCACATCATCTCTTAGTCTACTAAAGTCGGTGCACATCTTTGTAGAAGTGCACATAAGGTCGGTGCAGATCTTCTAACACGCATTTAAGGACAGTGCACGTCTTGTATGACTCTATACAAGATCGGTGCATGTCTTTGCAAAAGTGCACATAAGGTCGGTGCACATCAGTCTTAGTCATTGATAGGGTCTATGCACGTCTGCATTATACTTGCATATAGTCGATGCATGTTTCTGTAGAAACACACATAAAGTCGGTGTAGGTTTTGCATTGTGCTTGCATATAGTCAGTGCACGTCTATGTGGAAACACGCTTGCATATAGTCGGTGCACATTTCTGTGGAAACACACATAAAGTCGGTGCAGGTTTTGTATTGTGCATATAAGGTCGGTGCAGGTTTTGCCTTGTGCTAAACAAGGTCAGTGCACAACCTTCATTAGGCAGAACAAAGTCAGTGCATATTGACATTTGCATAGACTCAGGTCAGTGCACATATGTATCTTGCATAACCAAAGTCGGTGCACATGTAAGAAATCATTGCATTGTTTGCCTTACGAATGTAGATGGTCAGTGCATTCTCTATTCTATAGCATATCAAGTCAGTGCACATCTGTCTTGTGTATATACAAGGTCCGTGCACATCTGCATTAAGCATAGAGAAGGTCAGTGCTCTCTTTGGTATCCTACATAACTCAAGGTCTATGCATATTATCAAGTACAAGTCTGTGCACAGAGTCATATGATACTACAAGGTCTAAGCAAGCGCATTCTTCAAGGTCTAAGTAAATGCATAATAAAGGTCTGTGCACAAGGTAAAGTTTGTACACATATATGTTTGAGCATGTTCAAGATCTGAGTATTATGCATACACTCTAAGTGTTTGATTAAATGTCTATCGTCTGAAATGCAGGATCAGTTACTTCGTCCCTGGAAGCAACCGAAACTTAAGTGATCACGTGATCTCGGGATAATAAGTGACACGTGTTCCAAGGTAGTTCTCCAATCAGATCTTTCTAACACTTGGACCACACGCTTCCATCATTTGACACGTAGAGCTTCACTAGAGCATCTTCTACTGGATTTTTGGGCGAGAAATGTGTTTCCCACGTGCCCTCTTCTTGCTAGGCCATATAAAAGGGACTTGATCCCTCAGATCTAGATATCGAAAAGATTACAGAAGAAGAAGTCTTCGGAGCTGAAGGGAGCCGAAAGCTAAGAGGAGAAGCTAGAAGGAGAGCAGAGTATCGTAAGTTTGAGATTGATGCGAGTTTAGGAGAATTGGTATTTGTAGTTGACTCGTGGATCAAATCCAGAGTCAATCTGCTCCTAGAGAGCTACATTGTTGTCTCATTTCTTTCTTTCATTTTTTATTTTCTGAATTTTGTCAAGCTGTAAGTCAGCGGGCGAGGGTGAGTCCTCGGACAGCGAATGTGTAAAGCTCAGCGGTAGCAAGCTGTGAGGCTCAGCGGTCTGGGATCATTTCTCCAAAGCTGTGGATCAGTGGTGTGTAGGGATTTAATCCCCGAAGTTGTGGATCAGCGGATCGAAGCTGTGAATCAGCAGTAAGCCACACTTAGTCTAAGTGTGGGGTGGATGTAAGTGAAAACCGAACCACCTAAAATCCCTGATGTTCTGTGTGATTGCTTGTGCGCTTATTATTCTTGTTCATTTCTCGCTTAGATGAATGCATAGGATCGCCAATTGAAATTCACTTTGTCTGGTCGTATATTGCCTAATCTTCTTGCTTAGATGTTCTGACTTCCTCGCTATGTCTGCTACTATCTAAGTTTGGTTATAAATTCTTATATCTGTGATTAGTGCATCTGATAGTTTAGTAGCAGAACCTTTAATTCTGCAGTTATTTCTGTTTGTGTTTTTAAGGGGTAGATCTATTCACCCCCCCTTTAGATCTTAGCGTCCATCCGTTCCAACAGTTGGGGCTGTGCTTTCCTAGCAAAGGAATGAACATGGTAGGACTGATGAGGGAAGTGTAAGGACCTACTGACATAGTTATGGCCACCCCACCATGGTTTTTGGTCCATGCAGGGTTTCTAGTTGGCCTTTGGGTCGACTTGAGATTCAGGTATGTCGACTTGGCCAAGGTCTGTTTTGCTTTGGGCTACTGGTAGGTGGTCTGTGGGTTGACTTATTGGGTGATTTGAATTATTTTTGAACAGGAGAGTAGTCAACCTTCTCTTTGCCCTTGGCCCTTTGATTTTCTAGACTTTTAGGATTGCACTCTTGTTAGATCGTGTCAGGTGGATTTTCAGTTGAGTTAGATTGAGAGGTTGAAGTCTTAGAAGATGAGTCAGTGACAAATGTGATTATTTTTAGGCCAATTTCTTTCTTCTTAGTGGGTTGAAAACCTAGACCTTCTTTGTTGAAGTTCATTTTAGTTCCTAGAACAGCATCTAGGTTATCTCTGTCACTTACAAATTTTTCTAAGGAGGACTGTTTATCTTCATTTTCTTTCCTCAATTTTTCAAGTTCTTTTTGCAGTTCTTCATTGGCTCCTTTTATAACTTCATACTTTTCACACGCCAAAGTACACTCATCTTCATACTTCTGCATTCTTGTTTTTAGTTCATCAATTATGTTTTTCAAAAACTTATTTTCTTCTTTCACAATTTTTGAATCTTATCTATTGTTTTCTAGCTCATCCACCAACCTTCTTAGATCTAAAATTTCTGTTTCGAGGGAAACATTTTTATCTTTCAATGAGGTGTCATGCACAAAGTTGTTTATCTTTTTCTTTAGTGCCTTATTTTCTTTTCTGAAATCATCATATTTATCTAGCAATTCTGAATATTCTTCCTCCCAATCACTCATAGTAAAGTGTTCAAAAGGAGAGGTTACTTCATCACCCTCATGGCTTTCATCTACCATGAGACAGATCTTCCCATCACTTTCTTCAGCAGATGTTTCTTCCTCTTCCTCTTCTTCTTCATCACTCTAAGTACTAATCATGGCTTTGGGTCTTTTTCCCTTCCAATTGCAGTTTGTTTTCTTAATTGCTTTTGGGCATTCAGACTTGACATGTCCAGACTTCCTGCAATTGTAACACACAATTTTGTCAGACTTGTTAACAGTATTTGATTTAAACTTGGAAGATCTACTTACCTGTGACCTTCTTTTATTCAGGCCTTTACCTTTTTTTTTTTCAATCACAAAGTCATCTAGCGGCCGAAGGGAGAGTGCACCCCCATTCCTGAGGAAGGGAATGTTCTCACTCCACCAAGCAAACCCCTAAATGCTAATTTTATTACTTCTCTTTTTGTGAAGAATATGTACAGATCAATAGAGACCGAAGAGACCAAGTCTCTAGTACAATGAAAATGAAAAGAGACTATACAAAAGTTCTACGAAAATTAGGAACAGAAGAGGCATCCGCTAAAGCATAAGCTTTGGCTAATATGGGTAAATCTTTGAAAGAATAAAACTCCTTGTTGCGGCCAATGAATATTGCATGATTGGCAAGGGCATCAGCAACCTGATTAATCTCTCTGTAGGTGTGAGTGATGGGGCAGCCACAAGAATGGAAGACTTCTTGAATTTCTGCCCACCATGGAAGAAGGGACCAAGGGGGATCTTTCTTATTGGTTAGCATATCAGCCATAACCATAGAATCCGTATAAATGATTGACAAAGGAATAGAATGCAGGCTGGCTAGACGTAGACCATCCAGAAGAGCTCTTCCTTCAGCAAGCATATTTGTGCCATTCCCATAGAAGTAGGAGAAACTTAGCAGAACTTGACCATAAGGATTTCTTATGCAGCCTCCCCCTCCAGCCGGGCCTGGATTGCCCTTACAAGCCCCATCAATATTAAGAGAATAGTTAACAGAAGGGGGCATCCATCTAATGATAGTAAATGCCGGCTGTTTGATGTTAACCTCAATACCAAATTCATGAATCATTTTCCAGTGATTATGTCTAATGCCTTGTCTGAAATGGGAATGCTGCACAGTTTGTTTAATCTCCAAAAGAATGTTATCAGCCACACTTAAAATATTGGAAGAGCTACCTTCATACCTGACCAAGCATCGATATTTCCAAATCTCCCAAGTTATCAAAATCACCACCATAAGAGATATAAAGCCTATAGGAGAAGTAATTTGAATTTCTGAAATGAATTGCTTTAGCCACAAGCGAAAATTAGATGTTGGTTTTGAGTCAGCTAAGAGGGGTCCAAACTTATTCCAAAGGAGGGCAGCAGGTTCACTTTTCAGGAATAGATGATCATCATCTTCATTATTCTTAGTGAATTGACAACAAGAGCAGCAAGATGCCATTTGTGCACCACTTGATTGTACTCTGCTGTCAGTTGGAACCGCCTGTTGTATGAGCTTGCAGCAGAATAAAGCTGCCCTTGGAGGAAATTTGATATTCAATAGCTTGCTAAAACCTGAGATGTCATGTGGAGTTGTTTGCCCCTTTATATATCTGTAAGTGGATTTAATGCTGAATTTTCCAGAATTAGATAAGGACCAGATGGGTATATCCCTACCATTCTGTAAACTAATGTTCTGAAGGTCCCACCGGGTCTGCTGATCAGTAATGAGACTCCAAGCATTGTGTTGTTCTTCTGTTAATACAACCCTTGCAGAATAATCCTCAACAGAAGATTGAAAAGAAGCCCGGGCAGTTAAAGCTTTATCTTTATACCAAGTATCTTTGAAAAAGTTTATAGATGAACCATCTTTTATAATCATCCGGAGACCAGAAAGAAGAGTAGTTTTAGCTTTTAAAAAATCTCTGGTTCTAATACCTGCTGGATATGGAGAGGTGCAATCAGAAATATGACGGCCTTGCAAATATTTGCACCTAACAAACCGAGCCCAAAGAGAATCACTGAATAGTGAAAGCCACAAGAGTTTTACTTGACAACAAATTTGAATATCAGTAATACTTCTAATACCCAGGCCTCCACTGATAATAGGATTACAAATTCTGTCCCATGAAACCCAATGCTTCCTGTGAGAAGTGTCGACCCCTTGACAAAAAAAATTGGCACACATTTTGTTAATCTGTCTCTGGATGGTGCAAGGAATTGAAACAGCACTAGCTGAATATATTGCCAATGATGACAGCACAGAACGAATAAGGACAATTCTGCCAGCCTGAGATAAAAGTTTACTCTGCCAACCTGCTAGTTTGTAGTTAATTTTATCAATAAGATATTTGAAATGAGTAACCTTAGTTTTTCCTTTGAACAAAGGAATACCCAAGTAAGTGATAGTATTAGTTCTGTGCTGGTACCCAGACAGTTGCTTCAATCTGTTAATAGATGAGACTGGCATTCTTTTTCCAACAATAAAACAGCTTTTGGAAGCATTTATTCTTTGTCCAGAAGACATTTCATATTTTCCAAGGAAAGACAATAGCTGCTTAACTGAGGGAATGCTCCCATTCAGAAAAATAATTGAATCATCAGCATAAAAGAAGGTGAAATAACTGGGGAGAACCTCGAGGCAGATGATAATATTTGCATTTACCAGAAAAGAATAAAAAACTTAGCCCTCTACTCAAGACTTCCTCTGCTAAGATGAACAAGGCAGGGGCTAAAGGATCCCCTTGTCGAACCCCTCTAGATGACTTAAAATAGCCATGAATCTGTCCATTCAAAGATATAGAGAACCAACAATTCATCAAAAGTTGAGCAATGAGGGAGACAAACCTGTTAGAAAAACCAAATTTTCTCATTGTATGGAAAAGAAAATCCCATTCAATGCGGTCATAGGCTTTGGCCATGTCAAGTTTAATAAGCATATTATGCCCTCTAATCGGTCTGTCTAACTCCATAAAAAGCTCCCTGGCCAGAAGGAAATTGTCAGTTATCAGTCTTCCAGTGATAAACCCACTTTGCTCACTTGAAATTATCATAGGAAGGACATGCCTCAGCCGGTCACTCAATATTTTAGACACAATTTTATATAAAAAGTTGCATAGACTTATAGGCCTGAAATCTGCAAATGAGGAAGGATTCTTGACTTTTGGAATAAGGCAAATGATGGTGGAAGTGATTCCCTACGGAAGACCCCACCCTTGAAAAAAACTCTGAACAGCATTGATCACATCTAAGCAGACAATGTCCCAACAAAAGGTGAAGAATCCTCCTGTAAAGCCATCTGGGACTAGAGAGCTATTACCTGAGAGGGAGAAGACCGCAGTCTTGACCTCATTAGCAGAAGGGATTGAACATAATGAAGAGTTCTGATCATCAGTAATCAGAGAAGGAATAGCAGAGAATAAGTTTTCATCTAGGCTGTGTTCCTCAGAGGTAAGCAAAGACTTAAAGTAATCAACTGCCCCGGAAAGTAAGGAGGCTTGGTCTTCCACCCAGATGTTGTTCACCTTAAGTTTTTGAATGAAATTCCTCTGCTGTTTGACTTTAGTATAATGGTGAAAAAATTGTGTATTTCTGTCTCCAGACTGCAACCACTGAACTCTAGATTTTTGATACCAATAGATCTCCTCCCTAGCCAATATCATCTTCATCTCAGCATTTGCTTTGTTAAGTGTGGCTCTGTTCTCAGCAGTAGGATTTTCATCATAACAATCCTGAGCTCTTTCAACAGAATGAGTAATATCATCTTTAAGCTTATGAATGTTGCCAAAAATATCTTTATTCCAGCTTTTAAGATGAAGCTTTAGATTTTTCAATTTACTTTGTAGAGCATGAAAAGGATGGACATTAGTCTGAGTGACTTTGTTCCAATGAATCTTAACAAAATCTAGGAATTCAGGATGGGTGTGCCACATATGTTGATAGATAAACCTCCCCGGGGTTAACCTGATAGAGCTTGTCGAAATCAAAAGGGGAGCATGATCAGAGGGGCCCCTGGGAAAATGTTTCACTGACAAACCAATTCCTTTTTCCAACCAAGAGGAGTTGTAGAGAATCCTATCCAGCCGAGCTTTGATGTGAGTGGAGCCTAACTGATTATTTGACCAAGTGAAATTAGAACCTGAATAACCAGCATCAACAAGACCAACAGCTGACAAGAAGCCTTGAAAATCAGACATTGTAACCACTGAGGGGAGATTACCCCCAATTTTCTCTTCAGGAGATAAGACACAATTAAAATCGCCTCCTATTATCCATGGGATTGAGACCCCTTGACTAAAAGCCATTAAGGAGTCAAACATTTCTCTGCGAATATCACTACTACACGAAGCATAAATGGCAGTAAACAACAAAGAAATGGAGCCTTCTTCCTGTATGCCCACAGTCAAATACTGAGGATGCAGCTGCACGATTTGCAAATTTAAACTAGAGTTGTAAAAAAGCCAAATTTTAGAAGAATCACCATTATTTCCAATTACGGACTGCATTTTGATTTTCCTGGCTACTCTTGGAGCACGTTTAAAATTGATGCAAGGTTCAGAAATTGCAGCCAATTTAACATCATGAGCTCTAACAAGCTGAGCAAGACTCCGGACAGTGGCCTTATTACCAATTCCTCTGACATTCCACACCAATGCTGATTTAATCATTACTAAAAGAAGAGAAAGAATGAACAGCCAATACCTTGGCTTTGGCCCTTGTCAATCGGGCATCACTAAATAAAACTCCGGGCAGAACAGAATCAGAATTTGATTTTAGAGGTAAATTCTTTGAACAGTCACCGAATTGATATACCATTTTAACATTTTCAGCAGCTGATAATTTTGAAACCACATCAGTATTGACAGCCTTAAGAGTTATCTGATCCATAGCTGAATTTACCAGACTATGATCAGGGAAAGTCCCCTGCATCTTCCCTAAAGACTGATGGATTGAAGGCAGCTCCTCAGATTCTGAAATACAAGGGAGGAAGACCGATTTGAAGTTAAGGAAGCTTTACAACATTTCCTAGGCTTAGAACCATTAATTTCAACATCTTCCAAGGAATCAGAAGAAGCAGAAGACAGAACATTGCAATTTTCTTCTATTCCAGAATGAGCTCCATCGACTTTCTTAACTTGAATATTCACAATCTCCGAGTCTATTTCCTCAGCAACTTGATTGAGGACTGAAAATCTATTTGCCTCTATAGCTAGAATTTCATCTGTAATGACCGTCTTCGGCTTATAAGCTTGTCGTATATTCCTTTGTTCCTCATGAATTTCTATGATATTCTTGGAGGGAATTTTACCTTTTTTTCTTTTTGCATTCCTTGTCCAAATGACCAATTTTATGACAGAATGAACATAACTGAGGGACTCTATGGTAGTTAACCGGCTGCCAGAATCCTCCATTGCCAATGCCAATCCAAATCCTATATCTCCTTTGTTTGTCTAGATTCAGTTCTATACAGACCAGGGCTTCTGAGGTATTCGTCATCGCAGCTGTGGTTTCATGAATTCGAAGCACCTGACCAATATTACCAGCTATAGAGCGCAACATGTCTTCATGGTAGAAATTTACAGGAAGCTCCGGAAAACCAATCCAGACTGGAATAATGGGTGGATCAGACTTAAAATTGAAATCCTACTGCCATTTGAAAAATCTGAACATGAAACCTTTTATGAAAAAACTTTTCTGTAAAAGAACCCTCAAATAGTCAGTCTCGTTTCCCAGACGAATTAGAAGATGTCTAGGGTTCATACGATTGATGATCGGCTCGGCAATCAGATGAAGGTATTGAACTAAACATGCCTTGACTTCAGGAATCGAAGGACGGCCATATGAACATTTAGCAATTATAGCATGCTGGAGATGATCGCAAGATACCTGAATGTCATCCTGCGAGAAAAACACTGCCGGTTCTCCCTGGTCAGTGAACGCAGGGAGCTTCACCGGAATGCGACGATGAGGAATTTGACGAGATTCCAGAAGAGATTGAGCATAAGACTTCCGAGGTATAATAGTAGCATCTTCTGCTGGAGATTCGGTCCCAAATCCGGGAAGTTGTACCTCCCCCGCCGCACCCGCCATGGCCGGCGAGGAGGGAGCTCTGTGATGCAAGAGGAAATTGAAGCGGGAAACGCTCAGAGTTTCTCTCATTAGAAACGAAGAGAGGGAATATCGTCACACATTCCTTCTATTCAGGCCTTTACCTTCTCTTCTTAGGAACTTTCTAAATTTTCTGGTAAGCATGTCAAAATCACCATTCTCTTCTTCTGTGCTAGAGGACTCATTATCATTTGAAGATTCTAGTTCACCGGGGCTTGCCTTCAATGCTACTAGTTTCTTCTTTTTGACTTCTTCTTCCTTCCTTTTGAGATTTAACTCATATGTCATTAGAGACCCTATGAGTTCATCAACTGTCATGGTGGACAGATGGCACGAGTCTTCAATAACTGTTGCTTTTGTATGCCATATTGATGTCAGAGACCTTAAGATTTTCCTTACTAGTTCTTGTTCAAAATAAGTCTTTCCCAGGCTTTTTAAATTGTTGGTCAATTGAGTCAGTCTGGCATACATCTTTAAAATTGATTCATCAGTTTTCATTTTAAACATTTCATATTCAGAGATTAGCATATTTGCTTTAGTCTCCCTTACCTCAGAGGTACCTTCATAAATTATCTCTAGTCTTTTCCACATCTCCTTAACAGTAGCACATGAGGAGACTCTAGAGAATTCCGTCGGATGGAGAGCACATTGCATGACATTCATAGCTCCCCAGTTGAGGTTGGACTTATGTATCTGCTCTCTAGTCCAGTTGTCTTCATCAGCTGGTAGCTCATATGGTCCACGGCTTACCACCTTCCAGGTCTCATGATCTTGGGCTCTCAAGAAGACCTGCATACGAGTTTTCCAATATGCATAGTTAGTGCCATCAAAGAACGGGGGATGGTTTACTGAATGTTCCTCAACCATATAACCTTTAGCCTCCACTACACCTAGTCTCTCCGGGTTGTTTTAAACCACACAAAGGAGAACCAAGCTCTGATACCACGTGTTGGGTGCCGAGAGGCTGAATAGATATGAAGGGGGGGTTGAATAGATCTTCCGCCGATTTAACTTTTTAAATGAATAGATATGAAAGCTAACGCACGGAATAGATAGAACTATATGGACTTGGTCCTAGACAACAACTAGCGTTCGGACACACAAGCAGATAGATACGAAATCACACACCACACTAGGAGATAAGGGTTTTTAAGGCGGTTCGGTCCTCAATCTAGAGGCCTACGTCCACCCCTCACTCAACCAAGTGAAGCTCCCACTAGTGCCAGGCACTCAACGTTGGGAACCCAACTACACACCACTAATCCACAGCTTAACAAGAGAACACCTTCTCTTAAGACCGCTGACTCACAGCTTGCACTTCTATGATAGTTTTTGGTGAACCAAAGAAACGAAAAGAAGAAAAGTATAAAAACACTCTGAAACAAAGAACAAGTTTAGAGAAATTCTCTCCCAAAGTAGTAGATGTGATTTGTGTTATCGGTTGATGTTGTTGCACTTCAATTCTTCACTTCACGTTTGAACCTTCAAGTGCCTACAACAATTCCCTTGACATTGCTTGAGTCTGCCTTCTCCTTGTAGACACCCAAACTCACTCTGGTTCTTCCTGACTGCACGCCTTGTTCTTTCTTTTCTTCTTCTATTTATATAAGCACTCTCTCTTCGCAGGGTATAGAGACCTATGAAGATAGCTACGACAAAGAAGGACTCTTTTAGAGAATCCTGATCAAACTCTTTCATCTGTAAAATATAACAGTTTATATGTTCAGAAGCTTATATAGGTTAATCACACCGTAAATCAGTAGAACTTGAGACAAATCTTATTCTTTGATCTTTGACTTGTCTACTCAGTGTCGTTTGATGATTAGGAGAGCTCTAGATTCAAGTTTGTGAAGTTTAAGAATCCTAGCCATACTCAAATTCTTCAAACAGAAGTAGGTTTCTTCAAGATTTACTATCACGAGCTATTTGTCACAACTAAATAGCTATTTGTCACCCTTATCTGACATTTGTCACCACTAACAAGCTATTTGTCACGCTTAGCTCTCGTTAGCCATCACCTTTATTTCCCATCGTGACTTAGCATGGCTGCATCGCCTCCGCGCTCAGGCTGCGCCGATGCTGCTTCACATTTCTTCAAGAGGTTAGCTCTGTTACCTATTATTCACCCTTAGGAATCCTTTTGTCACCTGTATGGCCTATTTGTCACCACTAGGAACCTATTTGTCACGCTTATTGCGGTATAAGCCGTCGGTCTTGGTTTGGGTTCTTATGGGCTGAAGCCAAGTCGACTTAAAGATCACCTGAAGTTGACTTTGCCTCTTCAAAGTTTGTTCTTCTTTCATCTAATGAGGTGTTTTTTTGATCTGGAACACAATCCTTCTAGAGTTGACTTTGTGTTCTTAAGATGTTGACTTCTCTTCATGACATATGGACTTCTCTTCATAGCATGAGCTGTTTCCATTTGATAAGCTTGTGATGTTTACGAAACTTGAGAGATCTTGAGCTGCTAAATGAACTAGAGAGATATTGTGGAGATCCTGCTGCAGATCTGATGGATGACTACTTCTCAAGGTGCATTGGCTTGATTACGAGATGCCCTATGACTCAAACTTCTGCTTGAAGCAGTATATGTGTTGTCACTTACTAACTTCAACACAATGTGACCTTTGTTACCCCAGTAGGCCAGGTTTCACTTGTGACAACCTATTTGTCACCCTTATCCTTCTATTTGTCACCCTTAACGAGTATTTGTGACCCGGGTAAGGTATTTTTCACTCTTAGCCAATTAGTTGTCTGCCTTGTTACCACAGCTGTTAGCTCCTGAAAGACATAGACTGTTAAATGAATTATAAAGTCTTATTTCACTAAAAAGAAACTTAATCACAATGATTCATAGTTAGTCACCATCAAAACTAGGGACACAACACTTTTCCCAGACTTCCTAGACTTGTATCAAATTTCTAGAGTTTTTCAGTAGACAGCGGCTAGGCCAGAATCGCGTTCTCAAAATGGCAGTTCCTAGTCAACCGCATTCTATCAAAAAATTGTTCAACCCGAAGTTTTGACCGAAGGGTTGATTGTGTTTTATTTGCAGCCTCAGACGACCTTCTGACTGTCTGAAACCCGAAATAGTACTTACCAAGTCATTAATAAACTATGAAATTAGGAAAGATGTCGTTATGCTGCCAGAATCTTTCCGTAGCACAACGTCCCTTAAATTCATTCTGGACCTCTTTCAAAGAATCCAGTACGTTCTTACCTTGCTTACTATCGCCTCAAAGGCATTATTAAATTTAACATTCTTGGCCAAACTTATTGACATTCTCATGAAAATAACTAGATTTATAAGTTGAAGATGCAAGTGCGGGCACGGAGGGTGTCCAAGGGCTCCAGTCTAGCCCCCATGGCAGAGGGCCAAAAATATACTAAAAATCACAGGGTATAATGACTACTGGTGTTGCATTGCATTGGGAGTACTTTCTTTATAAACTAGACAATTCCACGAGGCAATTCATGAAATTACATATGCTTGCTTGAAAAGTACATTCTCGTGCATAGCCTTCTTAAGGTTATGAAATAGTACATTCTCATGATTGATAGTACATTCTTGATGAAAGGCCAATTTACATTCTCGCTAGATCATGCATGTACATTCTTAAAACATAATATCGCACATTATAGTTAGTCTTTCTACATGTTACTATTGCTTTTTATCGCATGATTTATCGCACTCTCTTTCATTATTACACCTTCTAGAACTAAAATATTAAACATGTAAACCATGCCGACATGATGACACGAAGATACCTAGTGAGCGAGTGCGCTCACTTCCTACTCTCTCTAACATTTCAGGAAGCTCTAGTGGATCGAAATTGGATCATTCCAGTGGTGGTTCTGAGTGTGATTGAAGATCGAGGAGAACCCTAGATAGTATGTCGACTTGAGTATGTTATTTTAATTCAGGATCATTCACTGTAATAGGCGGTGAAGTTGATCATGTCTATGTATTTTTTTCTATTTTCTTGAGTCTAGTGAGTCTTATTGTTAAGCAAATCAATGTTCCGTTGTAAACTTTGATTATTTATTCAATAAAGTTGAAGGGTTTTGATCTTATGATGCTTTTTGTATGAATGAATGTGGCGCTATGATTGTCTTGCTAGCTAGAGACTTACTTTGCCGGTTGCTCATGTTCCCGACTTGTTTCCGCTACACTCTCAGGGCGTGACACTCCTGATCTATCGGAGATGAGTGACGCAATCTCCCCTCCCCTATGCAGATAGTCGACAGAGTCGATGGCGCAGCAGCAGCAGCACGGACCAACAAGGAAGAGCAAACCCCTGAGGAAGGGCATTATGGACGTGGACGTTGTGCTCCAGATGGATGCCCAAGAGGAGGGAGGGCTTCCTGTTGACCGTCGGGTCTGTAGTGTGGGATGCTGTGATTCTGCTCCTTGCTGCAACAGGTTGGCTAGATGGTGTGAGGGGAAAATGGAGGAGAGGAGAATGAAAGGAGAGAGGGGTGGAGGTTGCTGGGGTTACAGATGAGGAGGGACTGAGAGGTGGGTGTTGGGTCTGTGGAGAAGGGACTAGGAGATGGGGGTGGCCAGAATGGGGAGGGAGAGATAGAGGGGAGGACGACCTAGGTAGGGTGATGTGGCTGGGAGGGGAAGGGGCTCTCCCTAATGGCTTGCCTTGGGAGAGCCAAGGGGTGCCTTGGGGAAGTGAGGGGGTGCCTTGGGGATGTGAAGGGAGTCTAGAAGAATGGGTTTTGGTTTAATGGAGGGTGGAACATTGATGGAGGGTCATGACTAGTTGCATGGGGGAGGGGGAGGGGAGTGAATGCTCCCTAGGGAAGATATATGGAGGGGCAAGATGAGGTGGCGGTCAAAGAGGTGATGTGGTTGGTGAGGTGGTAGGCTAGGGCTGATGTGGAGGGTGCTGTGAAGGTGCTAGAGAGGTGATAGCATGCAAGGCCGAGATCTAGAAGGGGGGTTGAATAGATCCCTTTTAAAAGACTGGCCTTAAGTTAAAAATTACACCCACTAAGATTAAACTGAAGGAAATGACGGTTGCAAGAAACTCAATTCAGAATTGCTCTAGAGCACTAGGAGTGTTAGAATCCATGCACTACTGAAAATAGATCACTCATGAAAACGCTCAAGCTCAACCACTTTGCGCTCAAAGATCTCTTGCCATGAGAAACACTTAGAAGCAAATGCTTCTACTAAACACTCAGTCAAACACTTAACAACCATCACGATTTCAAACAGAAATCACATAGAAGAACTTCTGATATAGAACGCGCAAGCAACCTGAGAAGGGGGGATAGAAGATATGGAAATGTACGCACATAACAAACCATGATGGACATGATATTTTAGATGGTTCTGTCTGCTACCCACAGACCTACGTCCATTCCCCACTCAAATCCGAGTGAGGCTTCCCTTGCTAAAGCAAGACGCAAACTCAGTCTGCAAACAACGGCTGCCAAATAGCTTGAGACTGAGGGAAACAAATCCCTCGACCTGGTCTTGCTTCCCACAAGACCAGCACCCTAGCTCTGCTACCCATAGAACTAGAACCGGAGGATGACCTCCCTTCCTCTGAATTCTCAGAGGGAACCCATGAGTGACACCCCGTCACTCACAATCCGAGACACCAATCTCCCTTCCTCTGAATCCTCAGAGGGCAACCGGAGATAAATCTCCCTTCTCCTGAATCCTAGGGAGGAACCCCGATCCCAGAATAGGGAATCGGAAAAACAAAAAATGAAAGGACAAAACAAACAAATGAAATGGAAAATAACAAGTGAAAACAAAGGTAGAAATAAATTGTATCTCTGAGGAGCAGATAGACTCTGAATCTGATCCACGAGTCGAAACGCTGGCAGATTTACAATTGATGCTATGGCTGCTCTCTTTCTCTCGCCCTCTAGCTACTCCTCTCTTTTTCTTTCTCTCCTCTTCTCTCGATCTGATCTTCTCTGCTCTTCTCTCTTTCTCTCTCTTTTCTTCTATTCTGCTCACTCACTAGCTCTCTTCTTCTTCTGCGGTGATCTCTCCTTCTTCTTCTACAACATCTCTCTAGCGGCTCCTCTATATCAGCTCCCTTCAGTCGTAGCTCCTTCTTCTCTCTTCACTTCTCAGCTCTCACTCTCTTTCTTCTATACTTTTCTTCTACTCACACATTGGCTCTCCTTTTTCTTCTCTGATAACTCTTCTTCTGCTTCGACAGCCACGCTTCTCTTTTTCGCCGCCCGCTACAGCTTGGAGAAGGATGCTTCCTATTTATGTGGAAAATAGGGCTTCCGGAGATGCTTTTTAGATAAGGTGATTTTATTCCATTTCTTTCCTATTGGACCACGTGGCAAGAGAGGGAAGAATATCTCTGACAATGAATCCTTGAATCACGTGCCCATCACTACTCACTTAGGTTCACGTGCCACTCGCCTGATGTACCAATGATTGGTCAAACTCACGTGTCTGCCTTGAGTTCGCATGCTGTCACCTAAGTGTCACTACTGCCAACCCAGAGTTCACTCAGGCATTTCATCAACCACTTCTCCTTCTTCAATGGATTTGTCTCATCTGGCCAAGGGCCACTGAACATAGCTTTTCATATGCCTTCTCATGCTAATCCAGCTTGTAAGATTGTATCTAATTTTACCTAGCTTGATTAGAGTATGCTGCGTGCAGGTGTACACTAAAATCTCATTGGAGATCATTTGCTGCTTCTATTGCATCGACCTTATGCATGTGTAGATGCAAGATGCATCGACCTGATCTTGTATGGTTGACTTGTAGCATCGACCTTACTAATATATTTGAAGTAGATGCATCGACCTTATATCTGAAATCACTAAGGTGCATCGACCTTACTTCTGTGAAGACTTGAGGTGCATCAACCTTTCTTCAGTGATAATCTTGAGGTGCATCGACCTTTCTTCTGAGGTAAGATCGACCTTACTAACAGATAGCTACATCGACCTTACTTGTGAAATAGCTAAGGTGCATCGACCTTTGACACTACAAGAGTTCATGTGCATCGACCTTGGGAACTTCAAGTGTTCATGTGCGTCGACCTTTAAAACTTGAAGTGTTCATGTGCATCGACCTATCTTTTCATACTTTGAATAGTAGCGTCGACCTTTGAACAGTAGTGTCGACCTATTGCCACTTCAGCTTAACAGTAGTGACTGTCTTTTTGAATCATCTTCAGAACATGTACTATATCATCAAGATTATATAATGAGACATAATAGTTGACATCATCAAAACCACAGGGACACAACAATCTCCCCCTTTTTGATGATGGCAACATTATGAGTCATTGTAATAAATTCATCATGATGATCATTGTGTCAGTCATGTAGTCATGAATGTAAAGTGAAAATATGCGAGAGCATGTAACACAGCAAAATTAATAATGATCATGCACAGCATCAACAGAAAATTGATAGAATTATGACTCACAGATTATTCTCCCCCTTTGACATTATCAAAAAGGAAGGAACAGTAAGCTGGACAAGGACAAGTGAGATGCATTCTCAAGAATTCTCCCCCTTGATACAAATTGACAATTATGCACAATGATTCTCTTTCAAGTGTACTCCCCCTGAACAAATAAACCTAAATAGCCAGACAATGCACATTATGTACCCTACTCCCCTTGAAAATGTTAGATGAATTGAGGTGAGGATAGGGGTTTGACAGTGAAGCAGATCATGCTGACTAATAAGATGCTGATGAAGCAATCTCCCCCCTTTGACAGTATAGAGGGATTAGAATGGAGGTAAATCATCATGCATATAGAGTTAAACATGCACAAGTTCAGTGATAGTATCAGCAAAAACACAGGAACAATCATAGATGAGTTCAGGTCATGACAGATTTCATCAAGAGCCGTGATCAGAATCAGATAAAAGTACAGTGAATAACAGTGAACAAAATCTGATGATGAATTGAATTGCAGTGAAGTAGAAGGTTTTCAATGAGATACCGATTTCATAAGTCTAAGAATGAAAATTTTCAGATTCTTCCATTATAAGGGCTTATGAATCTTTATTGAACATCATGGTTTAAATATAATGTATGCACAGTTTATCAATAAAGTTCTATAGTCATATCTGAAATCAAGATTTAATAAAAATGAACCAAGACTTCATATTCACATCTTGTTTAACCTCCCTTCATCTTACTCAATCAATTTCAATGACTTCTTTAGGAATTACATTCATTAGTATTGAGGTTAAACAATTATGAAAAATTTAGATTTGGTTCCTAAGGATCAGCAATTTCTTTTCAATCAGTTTCAGAATTTTCTTTTATTTAACAATACTTTTCATGTCAAATTTTCCAAGTGCGATTAAGTTAAGTACACACCTTGTAACTAGAGGATACACGTTGTTTAGACGCCAGTATCCCTAAGCACTTGGTATGACTGACTGTCATACTTCATAAGAACAGAGATAGCATTGACACCTCATGACATGTCTCAACTCATTTCATTGATGAGTGAGATATATTTCTCAGTATGCAAGCCATTGCTCTGCCTGGATTTTTAATAAATTTTTAGCAGAGTTAATTATGGCACTTCATGACACAGTCCTCTAGACTTCATGGTCAATGGACATGGTTTCTCGGTGACCAAAATCATTGCTCTAACTATTTTACCCTTAGCAACTTTTCAGATCATTCAGATGTTTAAAAATAATACCAACTTCATGTATTTCAACCAAATAAAGTCATGATTTCATCATTTTCAGATTTTAGAAGATTTTACAAGATTCAACATAAAATAGTTGGTTAAAGTTTATTAAAGTTGACTCAGACATTTTCAAGATATTCATAACCAAACTCAATGAATACATTAGACTTAAACCAATATGATCTTTTTAGATATTCATAAACCTGTATAATAGAAGATTCCTTAATGAATTTGTTTTCAAATTTATGATCAAGGTATACAAATTGAAATCTTCTCAAATTACAGATAGATCAAAAGAATTTCTAAAGTAGCCAATCCAACAAGCAGTAGAGAGCACTTAGCATGGATAAGAGTAATTTATGTAGGAGCTGAATTCAAGATGGTAGCTGACAGAGAGTAAAATGAGATAGGCTTCAAAGAATAGCAGAATTAGCAATTTAGTTCAAATCAGGTGACACTCTCAGAATGAGTTTAAGATAACCAGCCCATCTCAACAAATGCAAGAGCAACAGACAATAGATGTCAAGGTCAAGAACATGATGAACTCTAAAGATTTCATAACAGATAAGAGTTGAAACCAGACTGCAACTAAAATCAAACGGATTTTTCAGAACTGTTGGGGACAGCCAGGTCAACTTGTGGTTCATCACAGAGTTCAAGGAGCTGAGATGAATTCACTTCACATGTAGCACAGAATATTAATCAAACGGATCATAGCCAAGATAGTAGCTCAACCTAAAAAAGGGAGTTTCGGTTGACCGAAATAGACAGTGAAAGAATTTGAGACAGATAAGCAAATATTCAACCAACCAATCTAATACATGACATATGCTCCCCTTGACTGTATGCACTCAATCAATCTTTTTAGTATTTTCAATATGAATGATATGCAATTAATTCTGAAATTAGTATATGCATGATAACAAATGCACATGAGTAAACTATGAAATGCAGGAACTCCCCCTATGTATGTGCATTTACGTCAATCAATCCTGTTGACACATTAATGATGTGCAATTAACACATGTATGCATATGCATTGACTCCCCTTAACTGAATGTATTGACCCATCATATATGACATGAAGACCATGCAGGGGGTTTAATCTAACCAAATATGCATGAAGCACAAGAATTATCTTGACATACTCCCCCTATCTATATGCCATCTATGACAACTCTGAATGTAGCATTTGCAATGACAATTATGTAGGGATTTTGATGAATTATGCTCACGAACATCTAGACTGTTCTATATGAAAACTTGCCCCTTGGTAACTGGCGAAGAACTGAGGTCCTATGTAATGCCCCAGAAATTTTATAAAATATTTCTAAAGTATCTAAGAATTTTCAAGACCTAAAAGGATTAATACATTAATTTCTGGGTTTAATAGATTAATATTAAGGCCCAAATATGATAACCAATTAACCTAGCCTATTCAAATAAAGCCCAAAGGACTTATGGACCAAGCCCATGAAGTTTGGTCCATATTCTAGAAATCTAATTAGTTATTTACGGAATATAGGGGATAAATACTCCATATTTAGATAAGTAAGTGGATAAATGAGAAAAAAGAATTTGAATTGAATTCAAATTCGGCGCCCATACCGTAAGTGGTCTATCGTAAGACCGCCTACATCCATAAACAGTTGCACAATCGACCGCTACACCCCTGTAGATTCCGTGAATTGAAGAAAGAGCAAAAAGATTAGATTTTTGACGTTTTATCTCCTAGAGACCGAGGTGGGAGGACTAGTAAGCATCTTAAGGACTCTCAGAAGTTGGGATAATACCAACTAGGGACTCTAGAATTGATCTAATCCATGAAATCCTAGCAAAACCCTATAAATAGACCCTAAGTTTCACTGGCACGACCCCTATGTTTGGCTCGCGTGGAACTAAGGTAAGGAAGCATTATTTCGGGTAGGTTCTTTTGAGGTTTTTATTCCTAATATTAAGGACTAACTTGCCTCAAAATTTCATGCTAGGAGATCAAGCCATCAGGAAGATAGAAGCCTTCAAAGTTGCTAGTTCTACATCAACAACCCAGGAAATTGAGCAACGGACCAGTGAAGATCAAGAGATTAGGACCCCAAAACGAGGTATTTAGAAGTTGCACCTTTAGAACTTTTTGTTCTCCTTGGTATCTTATTCTTACCCTCCAAATTTCACGTCCTTAGGTCAAGAGAATCAAAAGTTAAAGGGGCGTGAAGCTACTGATTTATCACAGGAAGTGCAGAACTAGGGTTGACTTCCAGTCCAAAATTCAAAGTCTAGAGGTGTTTTCAGAGGTAGGTCATCTCATTAACGGCTAAAACATCATTCTAGGATTAAAAGCCATCTAGTTTCACTTGTTTTCATGGATTGTATATCGAGAATTTCATGTTTTAGTTGGGACTATGCACTTAGTGTATCATTCATGCATATTTCTTAGCCCTAAAAGAACTAAAATGAATTCTCTTGTCATAATACATGAATCCCATGCATATTGCTAGCCTATTCTTCATTCTATCATGATAGAAGAGTTTGTATATGTTGATTTCCAGGCATGATGTGTTTTAGTTTGACATTAGTTTTCTATTATTTAGTTTTTCTGTCAGACGAGAACAAACGGCCTAATATTAGACCGCCAAACGTTAGTTAGCGGCCCCACAATAGACCGTTTGTCATTCTGAGACTTGAATTTTTATAAAACCACAAGCGGATCATTAATAGACCGTTTGACGCTCTCAGGCGGCCTTACGATAGACCGCTAACAAGAGGAAAATGGTTCTATATTAGAACGCTAACGTTCTGAATTCTGCAACCTGAGACTGAATAAAGAACAACCCACTTAACCTCTAATAAGCCTAGTTAATTATGTTCCAAACCGGTTTAAGTATTGTTTTCTTACCCTGGGTTTGATTACTATCATAACAGTGGATTTCATGTTCTTTATTACTCTTGAGATTATTTTAAACATAAGTTAGTTTCATGCCAAAAACCTTATACTTTTATAGCAATCCATGTTTTAAATGATACGATGACGGGCTTTATTATCACAGTATATACATTCTCTTCTTATCTCAGAGTAACATTCTATAAGTACATGGCATATACCCCGGTATGTGACCATTAGTTACACTCTTTGCACTTTAGGCACCCAATCTTGGACTTGATGACCTCTCCTTTGGATATTCCTTCCAATAGATTAGGAAATCTTGTTTCAAGACCTCAGTAAGTCTCCGTGAGCTGGGGATTCCTATCAGGACGTCGAGCCGGTTGTACCATTAAAACCCAATTATCTAGAAAGCACTATCGTTGGTTTTTGAAATGTAGCATCATGAATTTTTATTATAATATCCCCATATAAATTAATTACTTTTTTGGTTAAACTTATAAAGAAATTATTAAAAATCTATAAAAATATGTATCTAGTGTAAAATTAAATTTCTAGCAACTTTGTCTTCAGAAAAGAGCCCAAAATAAAATTGGTTAAGGTCCAATTTCACGTTTTAGCAGATTTTTTTTGGTTTAGGAGATCGAGTTTAACCATCTTGATTTGGGTCCAATTCTATCCCATTTGCGCTCCAATTGAAGTCAAACCCTAGCCCATTGTTAGATCCTTGTTTCCCCTTCGGAAACCCTACGTCTAGACTCTTCTTTTTGCGGCGACGGCGGCGGATTAGAGCCCCATCCGAAGTTTTCACCGGGGTTTTCCTACTGGACTCTCTAACCAAATCCGATCGCTAGAAGTCCCTATAGGTTCTATATATTGAGGGCTTTCGACCCTCTGGAACCCTATTTTGCACCAGCAGCGGGTGGCGTGACAGATCGTGGCCGGACGAGGGAGAATTTGGGCATTTTAGGAGCGGTACCTAGGGTTCCGGTGACCCCCTTTCTTTCTCCTTCTTTTCTTCAAGCAAAGGTAGGTGTCTCTCAGGCGTAAAGACTAAGTTAATATACCATCTTGTTTGTTTTCCTGAGCCCTTTCTTTTGATACCTAATTGCCTAAATTTCATTCACCATGCTGCCCTAATTTCATGTTTTGCTCCGAGGTATACAAAAAGAGTAACTTTCATGTTAACTAGTCTTACGTTTAATATTTCGTATTAAGTCTTAATCAAAGCATGTGATCTTATACGATTTTTAATGCTCTTTCTAATGGTAGAATTTTCCCTAATTTTTAGTTCACCCTATCATGAGAAATCGAGGTTTTTATCATGGCATGTCAAGGTTCGCCGTCGGCAGGTCTCAGGTTGAGTTGACGGTTCTTTTAGTGACCGCCAGAACTCTAGCGGTGGCACGATAAACTGCCACCAAGGTCTGGTGGCCCCACGATAAACCGCCACAGGCCCTGCGTTTTTAAATTTATAAGATTGATGTATATTTATTTTTTGATATGAAACGGCCCCACGATAGACCGTTTTACGCTTATGGCGTCCCTTATATAGACCATTTTTTTCCTCTGGCAGGGTGTTTTAAACTCTAATTCATGCGTTTTTAACCAGGAACTTACTATGTTTTAATATGACATCTTGACCTGTAATAATGCAGAACATGATATTAATGGTTAGAGGCGTAATTTCCATTATTTTCCATGAAAGTTGTTGGCAATCCTCAGTTAAATGATCATATGAAACTTGATAAAAGCTTGGTTAATAATCTTGTCAATTTTTGAACCTTGCTATTATAAATTGTTATATTATGATCTTGCCATTATTGTCTGACAGTCATGCCACTCCGATAGGATTGACTGACCGCATCGACTCATTTTCCGTGTTTCATCTAGCCTAAATCTTGTAATAGTTGGGACGCTCCGCCGGATATTCCTTCCATCAGACTAGGACCACTATTATGAGACCTCCGTAAGTCCCCGTGTGCCTGAGATTCCCACCAGGACGCCGGGCGGGTTGTACCCCAAAGACCTGAACCCATGAACATGATTTGATTCGTGTTTTGGACCAGTCCAAACTGGACTGATCAGTGACCGTAGCGGCCCATCTTAAGACCGCTAAGTGACCTTGGCGACCCAAGGTTAGACCGCTACTGTTCCTCTGGCCTGGTTAGTGATGGGCTTGGTTTAGTCAGATCCTTTGAGCCCATTCAGTTCTGACCTTGACCAATCCGTCTATTTGGACTCTAGCTAGTGGGTTGAACTCTTGTTTGGAACCGTTCTAATTCGGGCTGAAGTAAGGACTCTTTTTGGGTTAACTCTGAAGCCTGTTGATACTGAACCATTAGCGGCCTAATGTTAGACAGTCAATGTCACCGTAGCGGCCCAGTTATCGACCGCTACAGGTGAGATTTAAAATCTTTTCCCCTGTTTTATTGTTGTGTTAATAGTCGTATCAGGGTTGGCCTTGAACTGTGAAATCTTGCTTGATTCTTGTGCACTTAAGACTCCTAGTCATTCCACATGATGACCATTCCAACATTATTGGAATTTCTCTTGATCTTAGAAGTAAGTTCGTAAGCTTAAACCTTAGAATTCTTGGCCATTTAATGTGGTGAATGTCTAGACTAGGATCTATGATCCAATCTTTCAATGCCAACGCATCATAAAGGGCCCGCTCTGGTCCTGGGAGGAGCGCCCGAAAGTACTTGTGCCCCGGGGAGTTTGTAATGACAAGGTGTGGCATTGCACCGAAGTGCATGACTAGTGTGATTGGTCTACGACATTCCACTTCTACTCAATTACTTGAAACTCTTGTGTGACATGATATGGGTGCTTGTTATGGCCAATTCCATTTATCATTTACGTGCAATTTCATGAAAAGTTCTTGTTATACTTGTGTTTATTCTTTACATGAAAGTCCGTATTTCTTTTCCTATATATCTCCAGTCGTTTAATTATTACTGCTTTTATTACAACGTTATTCATGATTGAATGGTCAATCACTTTAACTATGTCTGATGATAGAGATATAAAATCCTACTGAGCTTTACTCATCCCTACTTTCCAATCCTTTCAGGTAGTTCGGATGAGGACGTGCGCTCTGATGGGGATGGGAACGAGTGATTCCAGGAGCGAGCCTTTTAGATTTATGTTCAAGTCATGTTCTAGATTAGTTGTTGAGTTTTGTTATTCTAAGTTGATGTATTTTCTTCCTTTGAACATTGACGAGTTAGAAGTCCACAAGGAGTCGGGTGTAATTAAATATTTTCTCTTATTATTATCAATAAAGTTGGGTTAATTGTTTACTTCATTATTAGCCCTGGTGGTTTGGTCTCTTGTGGCAATGTATGCTCTGATTGACATGAGGACGTGCTCTCTGATGGGGACGGGAACGAGTGATTCCAGGAGCGAGCCTTTTAGATTTATGTTCAAGTCATGTTCTAGATTAGTTGTTGAGTTTTGTTATTCGAAGTTGATGTATTTTCTTCCTTTGAACATTGACGAGTTAGAAGTCTACAAGGAGTCAGGTGTAATTAAATATTTTTTCTTATTATTATCAATAAAGTTGGGTTAATTATTTTCTTCATTATTAGCCCTGGTGGTTTGGTCTGTTGTGGCAATGTATGCTCTGATTGACATGAATGATATAAACTGCTATGTTACGATTTTCCGCGTCGGGGCGTGACAGTATTTGTGGTATCAGAGCCTAGGTTTTCTTTAGACCCTAGGTTGCTAGTAGTGTTATAGAACCTTTTAACATTCGTAAAGTCAGAATCCGACCCAATGAGTTGGGTAGAGACTTGGGCTAAGTTAATTAACTAGCTATAAGAAGATAGATTCAATAGAACGTTCTTAATTACTTCTTTTGTGCTGTAGGACTTTCCCGCAATGGCAGCGAAACACGCTCAATGGCGAGATATGCAACGTACAGTGCAGGGCCTGACCCAGGCCTTACAGCAAGTAGCCCAAGGCGGCGGACAACAAGGAGTAGGCAATCTACATCGGAACTTTCAAGGCTTGAATCCCCCACGTTTTAGTGGATCTTCGGACCCAGATGAGGCCGAGAACTGGCTAAAGGAGATGGAGCGGATCTTCAGGGTTATGCAATGTGGAGACCAGGATCGTGTCCTTCTAGCGACCTTCCAGTTAGAACGCGATGCACGTGCTTGGTGGGAAGCCGTGGAAGCCACACTTGGGAATAGGCGTGCCACATGGAATGAGTTCAAAGAGTCTTTCAATAGCAATTATTTCTCAGATCGGGTGCAGGAAAAGAAGGTAGCTGAGTTTGCTACTTTAAAGCAAAGAAACTTGTCGGTTGCGGAATATGAAGCGCAGTTTTCTAGATTGCCTAAGTATGCACCACATTTGGTGTCCACTGAGAAGATTAAGGCTAAAAGATTTTTGAATGGTTTGAAGCTTCAGTACATCAATCAATTGGCACCCTTGGAAATCCATGTTTATGCAGAGATTGTAAGAAAAGTACAAGTTTTGGAAGACACGATGGAAATGACTGACCGGATAAGAGGTCGGGATAAGAAGAAAGAGCAGACTACCAGTTCTGGGAACTTTAAACCCGGTAATGGTCAGAAGAGGCCAAATGGCGGGCCGAGTTTTTCTAAAAACAAGAAACCCAAGGAAGGTGAGAAAAAGGTTGGACCAGCTGTGACGACCAAGGTAGTTTGCAAGTATTGTGACCGTCCAGGTCACAAGATGGAAGAGTGTTGGCCCAAGTTAGGCGCTTGTTTGAGATGTGGTAGCAGGGACCACCGAATCGCAGAGTGTCCCCTTCTTAATGAACCAGAAACATCTGATAAGCCGCAAGGGAGTTTCAAGCGGCATGGCAAGCTCCAAGCCCTCGAGGAGGTAGAAACTAAGACCCAGGCTACCGAGGAAGGAGGTATTATCGAAGATACTCTTACTATTCTTTCCAAGCCAGCATTTGTACTTTTTGACACTAGAGCCACTCATTCTTTTATATCTCTGAAATTTGCTAAGACCTTATCTGTCAAACCGGTGTTATTGGATTCGCATCTTATGATATCCACCCCTATTGGTTCGGGATCCGAGATTAAATATTATTATCCTTCCAGTAAGATCTTGATTAATGGTTGTAATTTATCTGCCGATTTAGTATGCATGAAGATGAAAGATTATGACGTGATCTTAGGGGCTGATTAGTTATCTAAGCATGGTGCTAGTGTTCATTGTAAGTCAGGAGTAGTGTCTTTCCCTGGATGCCCTGAGCTTTCTTTCTCTGGCTCTAGGCAATCCAAGTCCGTGCCGCTCATCTCGGCACTTCGGGCAGATAAGTTATTAAGTAAAGGATGTCAAGCATTCTTGGCTTTGATTTCTTTAACTGATAAGAAGAAAGTGGAGTTGAGGGACATCCCTGTTGTTCATGATTTTCCAGAGGTGTTTCCGGATGAATTGCCAAGTCTTCCCCCAGAAAGGGAGGTGGTTTTCTCTATTGATCTGATTCCAGGCGCTTCACCTGTTTCCATAGCTCCCTATCATATGTCCTCTACTCAGTTAAGAGAACTGAAGGTGCAGTTGCTAGACTTGCTAGAAAGAGGGTTCATTCGTCCGAGTATTTTCCCGTGGGGTGCTCCTATTCTTTTTGTAAGGAAGAAAGATGGTTCTTTGAGGCTGTGTATTGATTATCGTCAGTTGGATCAGCTCACCGTGAAGAACAAGTATCCATTACCTAGGATCGATGAATTATTTGATCAGATATCTGGAGCCTAGTATTTCTCAAAGATCGATCTCAGATCTGGGTATCATCAGTTGAGGATAAAGAATGAGGATATTTTTAAAAATGGCATTCCGTAGCAGGTATGGGCATTTTGAATTTGTTGTGATGTCGTTTGGACTAACAAATGCTCCTGCAACTTTTATGCAGCTAATGAATAGTGTGTTTCGGCCCTACTTAGATCAGTGGGTCGTGGTATTCATCGATGATATTCTGATATATTCAAAGAGCAAGGAGGAGCATGAAAAGCACTTGAGAATGACATTACAAATATTAAAAGATCATCAGCTATACGCCAAGTTTAGTAAATGTGAGTTCTGGTTACAAGAGGTATCTTTTCTAGGTCACATTATTTCTAAAGAGGGAATCGCAGTAGACCCTTCTAAAGTTGAGGTTGTACGTAATTGAGAAAGACATGTGAATGTAACTGAGATCAGAAGTTTCTTAGGCTTAGCAGGCTATTACCAAAGGTTCATTAAGGATTTCTCCAAGATTGCAGTACCCTTGTCAAGGTTAACTCGTAAGGAGAATCGATTTGAATGGACAGAAGATTGTGAGAAGAGCTTTCAGACTTTGAAGGAGTGCTTTACCACTGCCCCAGTTTTGGCCTTGCCCTTAGGTGAAGGAGGTTTTGAAGTTTATATCGATGCTTCAAGAGTCAGTTTAGGTTGCGTATTGGTGCAACGAGAGAGAGTGATAGCTTATTCCTCCAGGCAGTTGAGAAAATATGAAGAGAATTATCATGTTCATGATCTGGAGTTAGCAGCTATTGTGTTTGCTCTTAAGATATGAAGGCATTATCTTTATGGAGAAACTTTCGCAGTGTACTCAGACCATAAGAGCTTAAGGTATCTATTTTCTGAAAAGGAGTTGAACATGAGACAGAGAAGGTGGCTAGAGTACTTGAAGGATTTCAACTTCTCCATTGAATATCATCCCGGAAAAGGGAATGTTGTAGCAGATACATTAAGCAGGAAGCCGACAGCTAGATTAGCCAGTTTGATCCTTCAAGAGTGGAAGTTGTTAGAATAGTTTGCTAGTCTAGATATTACAGAAAAGGAAGATCGAATCTTGGTTGCTCATGTCCAACTTCGTTCAAAATTGCTAGCAGAGATTGAGCAGTTGCAGGATAATGACCCAGTGCTAGTTGAAATTAAGGAACATATGGCTAGTCGACCAGATTTTATGTTAGCTGATGATGGGAGATTGTTATTTCAAGGGAGAACTTGTGTCCCTGATTCTATGGAAATAAAGAGGAAGATTCTTGAGGAAGCTCACAGATCTAAGTATGCTATACATCCAGGAGCTATAAAGATGTATCGAGATTTGAAGAGAACTTTTTGGTAGCCGAACATGAAGCGAGAAGTGGTCGATTTTGTGAGCAAGTGTTTAGTATGTCAACAAGTTAAAGCAGATCATTTAAGGCCTACTGGGAAATTAAAGCCTCTTGAAATACCACAATGGAAGTGGGAAAGTGTCGGTATGAATTTTATTATGGGTTTACCCAGAACGCGAGGAGGCCTTGACGGAATTTGGGTGATCATTGACATACTAACAAAGTCCGCACACTTTTTGCCTATTTAGTCAAAATGGACTGTGGATGTTTTGGCTGCCCTGTACATGAAGGAAATAGTGAGATTACATGGAGTTCCTATATCCATCATATCTGACAGAGATCCTAGGTTTACATCTCACTTTTGGAAAGGACTGCAAGCATCATTAGGAACTCGTTTGAACTTCAGTACTACTTTTCACCCTCAGACTAACGGGCAGACTGAGAGAGCAAATCAGATTGTTGAAGACCTGTTGAGAGCTTGTATGATTAATTTTGGAGGCAGTTGGCATGAACACTTACCTTTGATTGAGTTTGCATACAATAATAGCTACCAATCCAGCATTCACATGGCACCGTTTGAAGCTTTGTACGGTAGGAGTTGTAGATCCCCTCTTTGTTGGGAAGAGATTGGTGAAAACCAATGGCTCATACAAGATCTTATCTCAGAGTCGTCCAAGAACATTCAAGTTATCAGAGACCGTCTGAAGATCGCCCAGTCCAGACAAAAGAGCTATGCAGATAATAGAAGAAGGGAGTTAGAATTCCAGATTGGAGAGCATGTATTTCTAAAAGTCTCACCATCAAGAGGAATTAGAAGATTTGGAATTCGAGGCAAGTTAAGCCCAAGGTTTGTTGGTCCATTTGAAATCTTGGAGAGGGTAGGTGAAGTTGCATACATATTGGCCTTACCACCACAGTTAGCAGGCATTCACAATGTGTTCCATGTATCTATGCTTCAAAAGTATGTGTATGACCCTTCACACATCATTCAACATGCTGATTTGGAATTGAAGGAAGACTTATCTTATGAAGAGAAGCCAATCAAGATATTGGACTTCAAGTAACAACAACTCAAGAATCGATCCATTCCAATGGTCAAGGTCCAGTGGAGTCGGCATGGAATGGAGGAAGCAACATGGGAGTCCGAGGATGCAATTAGGAAACTATATCCTGAATTATTCTAAAGGTTAGTTGTTATAAGATTCGGTGAATTTGGGGGACCATATTCTTTAAAGTTTGGGAGGGTGTAGCATCCTGAATTTTTATTATAATATCCCCATATAAATTAATTACTTTTTTTGTTCAACTTATAAAGAAATTATTAAAAATCTGGAAAAATATGTATCTAGTGTAAAATTAAATGTCTAGCAACTTTGTCTTCAGGAAAGAGCCCAAAATAAAATTGGTTAAGGTCTAATTTCGCGTTTTTAGCAGATTTTCGTTGGTTTAGGAGATCGAGTTTAACCATCTTGATTTGGTTCCAATTCTAGCCCATTTGCACTACAATTGAAGCCAAACCTTAGCCCATTATTAGATCCTTGCTTCCCCTTAGGAAACCCTAGGTCTAGACTCTTCTTCTGGCGGCGGCGACGGCGGATTAGATCACATCCGAAGTTTTCACCGGGGTTTTCCTTCTGGACTCTCTAACCAAATCCGATCGCTAGAAGTCCCCATAGGTTCTATATATTGAGGGCTTTCGACCCTCTGGAACCCTATTTTGCACAAGTGGTGGGTGGCGTGACAGATCGTGGCCGGACGAGGGAGAATTTGGGCGTTTTAGGAGCGATACCTAGGGTTCCGACGACCCCCTTTCTTCCTCCTTCTTTTCATCAAGCAAAGGTAGATGTCTCTCAGGCGTAAAGACTAAGTTAATATACCTTCTTGTTTGTTTTCTTGAGCCCTTTCTTTTGATACCTAATTGCCTAAATTTCATTCACCATGCTGCCCTAATTTCATGTTTTACTCCGAGGTATACAAAAAGAGTAACTTTCATGTTAACTAGTCTTACGTTTAATATTTCGCATTAAGTCTTAATCAAAGCATGTGATCTTATACGATTTTTAATGCTCTTTCTAATGGTAGTATTTTCTCTAATTTTTAGTTCACCCTATCATGAGAAACCGAGGTTTTTATCATGGCATGTCGAGGTTCGCCGTCGGTGGGTCTCGGGTTGAGTTGACTGTTCTTTCAGTGACCGCTAGAACTCTGGCGGTCGCACGATAAACCGCCACCAGGGTCTGGCGGCCCCACGATAAACCGCCACAGGCCCTGCATTTTAAAATTTATAAGATTGATGTATATTTATTTTCTGATATGAAATGGCCCCACGATAGACCGTTTTATGCTTATGGCGGCCCTTATATAGACCATTTTTTTCCTCTGGCAGGGTGTTTTTAACTCTAATTCATGCGTTTTTAACCAAGAACTTACTATGTTTTAATATGACATCTTGACCTGTAACAATGCAGAACATGATATTAATGGTTAGAGGCGTAATTTCCATTATTTTCCATGAAAGTTGTTGACAATCCTCAGTTAAATGATCATATGAAACTTGATAAAAGCTTGGTTAATAATCTTGTCAATTTTTGAACCTTGCTATTATAAATTGTTATATTATGATCATGGCATTATTGTCTGACAGTCATGCCACTCCGATGGGATTGACTGACCGCATCGACTCGTTTTCCGTGTTTAATCTAGCCTAAATCTTGTAATAGTTGGGACTCTCCATCGGATATTCCTTCCGTTAGACTAAGACCACTATTATGAGACCTCCGTAAGTCCCCGTGAGCCTGAGATTCCCACCAGGACACCGGGCGGGTTGTACCCCAAAGACCTGAACCCATGAATGTGATTTGATTCGTGTTTTGGGCCAGTCCAAACTGGACTGATCGGTGACTGTAGCGGCCCATCTTGAGACCGCTAAGTGACCTTGGCGACCCAAGGTTAGACCGCTACTGTTCCTCTGGCCTGGTTAGTTATGGGCTTGGTTTAGTCAGATCCTTTGAGCCCATTCAGTTCTGTCATGGACCAATCCGTCTATTTGGACTCTAGCTAGTGGGTTGAACTCTTGTTTGGAACCGTTCTAATTGGGGCTGAAGTAAGGACCCTTTTTGGGTTAACTCTAAAGCCTGTTGATACTGAACCATTAGCGGCCTAATGTTAGACCATCAATGTCACCGTAACGGCCCAGTTATCGACGTCTACAGATGAGATTTAATATGTTTTCCCCTGTTTTATTATTGTGTTAGCAGTCGTATCAAGGTTGGCCTTGAATTGCGAAATCTTGCTTGATCCTTGTGCACTTAAGACTCCTAGTCATTCCACATGATGACCATTCCAACATTATTGAAATTTCTCTTGATCTTAGAAGTAAGTTTGTAAGCTTAAACCTTGGAATTCTTGGCCATTTAATGTGGTGAATGTCTAGACTAGGATCTATGAACCAATCTTTCAATGCCAACGCATCATAAAGGGCCCGGTCTGGTCTTGGGAGGAGCACCCGAAAATACTTGTGCCCCGGGGAGTTTGTGATGACAAGGTGTGGCATTGCACCGAAGTGCATGACTAGCGTGATTGCTCTACGACATTCCACTTCTACTCAATTACTTGAAATTTTTGCGTGACATGATATGTGTGCTTGTTATGGCCAATTCCATCTATCATTTACGTGCAATTTCATGAAAAGTTCTTGTTATACTTGTGTTTATTCTTTACATGAAAGCCTGTATTTCTTTTCCTATTTATCTCTTGTCATTTAATTATTATTGATTTTATTACAACGTTATTCATGATTGAATGGTTTATCACTTTAACTATGATTGATGATAGAGATATAAAATCCTACTGAGCTTTGCTCACCCCTACTTTCCAATCCTTTCAGGTAGTTCGGATGAGGACGTGTGCTCTGATGGGGACGGGAACGAGTGATTCCAGGAGCGAGCCTTTTAGATTTATGTTCAAGTCATGTTCTAGATTAGTTGTTGAGTTTTGTTATTCTAAGTTGATGTATTTTCTTCCTTTGAACATTGACGAGTTAGAAGTCCACAAGGAGTCGGGTGTAATTAAATACTTTCCCTTATTATTATCAATAAAGTTGGGTTAATTGTTTTCTTCATTATTAGCCTGGTGGTTTGGTCTCTTGTGGCAATGTATGCTCTAATTGACATGAATGATATAAACGGCTACGTTCTGATTTTCCACGTCGGGGCGTGACATGAAATTTTCTCCAGTAACTGTTCAATAATCGACCGCTAAGGCCCATTAACGGTCCAGTCTATGACCGCTACTGTTTCTGAGTTCAGAATGTTTTGTCTGGATTCGGCCCATTCTAAACGGTCCAGAGCTAGACCGCTTTCTTCATGAAACGGTCCTGTAAACGACCGCTATTTTTCGGAGTACAGTTAACCCGAGGTTGACCCAAGGGTTAATATTCCTATGATCGTAGATGGACTATTGAATTTCTGGTACTTGTCACCCTAATCAAAATATTTTAAATAAATTTTGAAAGATGAATAAAGTACCGTTATGCTGTCAAATTTTCTCCAAAAGCATAACCTAGTTATTAATGCATTACTTGAACTCTCATATTCATATTTTGAGCATTCTCTTATTGACATCGTCATCATGAGCTTGTTGGTTGAACCTGTTATATTGCTGGCCATACTTTATTGTTATACTCATGGAAGTAGCTTGATTTATACGTGAAGATGCAGTTCGGGTGCTGATTGTGTCCAAGGGCTCTATACTAGTCCCCTCGGCTGATTGTTGGAAACATACTGTAAACCATGGGGTATGATGCTACTGGCGTTGCATTGCGCTGGGAGTACTTTCTTTATAAATAAGGGAAATCCCTGAGAACCTGAGAATCAAATTCTATTACTACATGCTTGATACATGACATTCTAGTGCATAACCTCTATGGTTATGAAAAGTGAAAAGTGAAAGTGAAAGTGCGTTCTTGATACAAGCAAGCATATTCTTGTTCGTGAAAAATCAAGTTTTATTCTTGTTATATTCAACTCAATCTTATCACTCATCGTATATCATAATCTTATTGTGTTACTATGTTACTTGTTTTATCCGCGTGTATTATCGCATTTGCATGATTTATCTTACGTTCTAGAGCTAAAATGTTAATCACTTAAATTTGCCTTCATGTTGATGCAAAGATACCTACTGGACAAGTGTGCTCATTACCTTACTTTTCCAATCTTTTCAGGGAAGGCTAGCATGTCGGATTCAGATTTCTCAAGTGATGGATCCGGGAGTGATTGATGGCTCGAGAGAAGCCCTAGATAGTCTAGTCAAGAGTCAATGATGTAATTTTCATTTTTATTAAGTCAGATGATTAGTCAAGGAGTTGATATCATGTACTTGATGATTATTATGAATAAAAGTCAGATTTTGATCAATTATCGTGTCCATCCATCTTATGCGAATGACTTATCTATTACTTGCTTGAGGCTTCTCTTGCCGGCTATTCACATTCCCGAAGTCGTCTTTCGCTATATTAAAAAGCTCGGGGCGTGACAGTTAAGTTGGTATCAGAGCCTAAGTCTAAGGACTTAGGGAGAAAGACATGTCATAGGATAAGTCCAAGGTTTAAGGACCCAAACCTATGAACTAAGGGAGAAATTTTCCCACCTACGTGAGAATTGGGTAGAGCTCGGGATGAGATAGTTATATAGAAATTATCTTAGGGTAAATCTTCCCGACTCTAAATAACTAAAATGTCCATGTTCTCAGGTACCTTGATTCTCGATGGCTCATCGTGTGAACTGGGATGAGATGCAGCAAGTTGTTGCCGGTCTTACCCAAGCCCTACAAACAGTGGCCCAAGCCGGTGCAAGGGCAGGTGCGGGTAACTTACACAGCCATTTTCGTAGCTTAAATCCTCCACGATTCTCAGGATCCTCTAATCCAGATGAAGCCGAGAATTGGATCGATGAGATGAATAGAATATTTGATGTCATGCAATGCACCGACCTAAAGAAGGTTCATCTTGTCACGTTCCATCTTAATAACGATGCACGTACGTGGTGGAAAACTATTCCGGCACCACCTACAAATGCACCACATGTGGGATGGATTTCTTATTCTCTTTCGAGCAAAGTACTTCTCTGAGCATGTAAAGGAGAGGAAGGCAGCTGAATTTGCATCATTACGCTAAGGCATGACGACGGTAACAGAATATGAATTACAATTCTCTCGACTAGCACCTTATGCTCCCCACCTGGTAAGCACGGACCTATTGAAAGCTAACCGATTTATGGACGGTTTAAGGCCTAGATTTATTCAACAACTTGGATCTCAAAATATCCGCACATATACCGACTTGGTTCAAAGGGCACATTTATGCGAAAGAACCATGGAGAAGGTGGAAAAGCTCCGAGGGAAGGACGAAAGGTTAAACCGAAAACATGATAGGCGAGTGGGAAAAAAAGTTGATGAGGATGAATCCCGTCATAATAAAAGGTCCCGCAATGAAGACGGTGATAGTAATAGAAAAAGAAATGGAAATGACAAGGGGAAAGGTAAAGGAGTTAAGGAAGAAGAAAGAACGCAAGTTGCCACGACTTGCACATTTTCTAAAAAGTTTGGACACGCAGCCGAAGAATGCTGGAAGCGTCTCGGTGCTTGTCTCAAGTGTGGAAATCGGGAACATCGCTTGCCCATGTGTCCTCTTCTAAAGGAGCAGTCTTCAAGGGGTGACAATGAACGTGGGAGATGAGGGCGATTAAATGCTGTCTTGGACGGGGAAGGTATCACCTCGACCTATCTCCATATTAGCAATTAACTCATTAAAATCTACTCTCCTCTAAGAAAATTTTGTGTATTGAATTTGGGGACCAAATTCTCTTAAGTGGGGGATGGTGTAAAGTATCTAAGAATTTTCTAGGAATTAATAAGAATTTCCAAGACCTAAAAGGATTAATAAATGAATTTTTGGGTTTAATAGATTATTATCAACGCCCAAATATGATAACCAATTAACCTAGTCTATTCAAATAAAGCCCAAAGGACTTATGGACCAAGCCCATGAAGTTTGGCCCATATTCTAGAAATCTAATTAGTTATTTACGGAATACAGGGGATAAATACTCCATATTTAGATAAGTAAGTGGATAAATGAGAAAAAGGAATTTGAATTGAATTCAAATTCGGCGCCCAGACCGTAAGCGGTCTATCGTAAGACTGCCTACATCCATAAACGGTCGCACAATCGACCGCTACAGCCCTGCAGATTCCGTGAATTGAAGAAAGAGAAAAAAGATTGGATTTTTGACGTTTTATCTTCTAGAGACCGAGGTGAGAGGACTAGTAAGTATTTTAAAGACTCTCAGAAGTCGGGATAATATCAACTAGGGACTCTAGAATTGATCTAATCCATGAAATCCTAGCAATACCCTATAAATAGACCCTAAGTTTCACTGGCACGACCCCTATGTTTGGCTCGCGTGGAACTAAGGTAAGGAAGCATTATTTCAGGTAGGTTCTTTTGAGATTTTTATTCCTAATATTAAGGACTAACTTGCCTCAAATTTCATGCTAGGACATCAAGGGATCAGGAAGATAGAAGCCTCCAAAGTTGCTGGTTCCACATCAATAACCCAGGAAGTTGAGCAACGGACCAGTGAAGATCAGGAGATTAGGAACCCAAAACGAGGTATATAGAAGTTGCACCTTTAGAACTTTTTGTTCTCCTTGGTATATTCTTCTTACCCTCCAAATTTCACGTCCTTAGGTCAAGAGAATCAGAAGTTAGAGGGGCGTGAAGCTACTGATTTATCACCTACTGATTTATCACAGGAAGTGCAGAACTAGGGTTGACTTCCAGTCCAAAATTCAAAGTCTAGAGGTGTTTTCAGAGGTAGGTCATCTCATGAACGGCTAAAACATCATTCTAGGATTAAAAGCCCTCTAGTTTCACTCGTTTTCATGGATTGTATACTGAGAATTTCATGTTTTAGTTGGGACTATGCACTTAGTGTATCATTCATGCATATTTCTTAGCCCTAAAAGAACTAAAATGGATTCTCTTGTCATAATACATGAATCCCATGCATATTGCTAGCCTATTCTTCATTCTATCATGATAGAAGAGTTTGTATATGTTGATTTCCAGGCATGATGTGTTTTAGTTTGACATTAGTTTTCTATTATTTAGTTTTTCTACCAGACGAGAACAAACGGCCTAATATTAGATCGCCAGACGTTAGTTAGCGGCCACATGATAGACCGTTTGTCATTCTGAGACTTGAATTTTTATAAAACCACAAGCGGATCATTAATAGACCGTTTGACGCTCTCAGGCGGCCTTACGATAGATCGCTAACCAAAGGAAAATGGTTCTATATTAGACCGCTAACGTTCTGAATTCTGACACCCGAGACTGAATAAAGAACATCCCACTTAACCTCTAATAAGCCTAGTTAATTATGTTCCAAACTGATTTTAAGTATTGTTTTCTTAACCTGGGTTTGATTACTGTCATAACAGTGGATTTCATGTTCTTTATTAATCTTGGGATTATTTTAAACATAAGTTAGTTTCATGCCAAAAACCTTATACTTTTGTAGTAATCCATGTTTTAAGTGATACGATGACGGGCTTTATTATCATAGTATATACATTCTCTTCTTATCTCAGAGTCACTTTCTATAGGTACATGGCATATACCCCGGTATGTGACCATTAGTTACACTTTTTGCACTTTAGGCACCCAATCTTGGACTTGATGACCTCTTCTTTGGATATTCCTTCCAATGGATTAGGAAATCTTGTTTCAAGGACTCTGTAAGTCTCCGTGAGCCTGGGATTCCCATCAGGACGCCGAGCTGGTTGTACCATTAAAGCCTAATTGTCTAGAAAGCACTACCGTTGGTTTTTGAAATGTTGTCTAGTAACGGTTCAATAGTCGATCGCTAAGGCCCATTAACGGTCCAGTCTATGACCTCTACTGTTTCTGAGTTCAGAATGTTTTATCTGGATTCGGCCCATTCTAAATGGTCCAGAGCTAGACCGCTTTCTTCATGAAACGGTCTAGTAAACGACCGCTATTTTTCGGAGTACAGTCAACCCGAGGTTGACCCAAGGGTTAATATTCCTATGATCCTAGATGGACTATTGAATTTCTGGGACTTGTCACCCTAATCAAAATATTTTAAATAAATTATGAAAGATGAATAAAGTACCGTTATGTTGTCAAAATTTCTCCAAAAGCACAACCTAGTTATTAATGCATTTCTTGGACTCTCATATTCATATTTTGAGCATTCTCTTATTGACATCGTTATCATGAGCTTGTTGGTTGAACTTGTTATATTGCTGGCCATACTTTGATGTTATACTCATGGAAGTAGCTTGATTTATACATGAAGATGCAGTTCGGGCGCTGATTGTGTCCAAGGGCTCTATGCTAGTCCCCTCGGCTGATTGCCGGAAACATACTGTAAACCATGGGGTATGATGCTACTAGTGTCGCATTACGCTGGGAGTACTTTCTTTATAAATAAGTTAAATCCCTGAGAACCTGAGAATCAAATTCTATTGCTACATGCTTGATACATGACATTCTAGTGCATAACCTCTATGATTATGAATAGTGAAAAGTGAAAGTGAAAGTGCGTTCTTGATACAAGCAAGCATATTCTTGTTCGTGAAAGACCAAGTTACATTCTTGTTATATTCAACTCAATTTTGTCACTCATCATATATCATAATCTTATCGTGTTACTATGTTACTTGTTTTATCCGCGTGTTTTATCGCATTTGCATGATTTATCTTACGTTCTAGAGCTAAAATGTTAATCACTTAAATTTGCCTTCATGTTGATGCGAAGATACCTACTGGGCAAGTGTGCTCATTACCCTACTTTTCCAATCTTTTTAGGGAATGCTAGCATGTCGGATTCAAATTTCTCAAGTGATGGATCCGGGAGTGATTGATGGCTCGAGAGAAGCCCTAGATAGTCTAGTCAAGAGTCAATGATGTAATTTTCATTTTTATTAAGTCAGATGATTAGTCAAGGAGTCGATATCATGTACTTGATGATTATTATGAATAAAAGCCAGATTTTGATCAATTATCATGTCCATCCATCGTATGCGAATGACTTATCTATTACTTGCTTGAGGCTTCTCTTGTCGGCTGTTCACGTTCCCGAAGTCGTCTTCCGCTATATTAAAAAGCTCGGGGCGTGACATCCTAAGACCACCTCACGCATGATGTGGGTTTCTAGATAGAAGTGATCTATTTTTCTCCTAACTTAACATTTTATATACCAAAGAGTCATGCAAGACACTGTAATGCAAATGCAGTCCTATGTGCATCTTATACTGAAATCAGTTTGCCAAGAACATATGTATGCTGATGAATGATGTATGCAACAGATGTTCAATGAATGCATAATGATAGGTATCAGCCAAATGCAATTGGCACATACACACATTAAATACATGCAGTTCAGATTTTTTAGCATATGACATGCAGTTAATTTTTAGTCTATTTTATGCACGGATGATTTAGCATATGCTATGAGAAACTCATGCAACAATGCAAGTATTAGATGAGAATGAAAATGTGATTTTGACTGACAAATCAAGTAGGATATGTAACTATCTGAAAGAACTTATTGAACACTCAAATATCTAAATCAGTAAGTGCAGAAATGGGGCTTTACCGTACTCAGGTGCCTTGGTTTATTGAACCCCTTTTTATTCCTCAGCTCCAAGGCACACCTGTAAAACAATTTCTCATTTTGCATTTTTAGGTATCAAAGTCTCCTTAGGTCCTGTAGTGTTAGTAGCATCTCTGAAGGATGCTCTCCACAACCTTTGGGCCTATAAGTCATCAAATTTCATCAAACGACAATCAAACATAGAGTGCCCAAATTTTCCAAAATAATGACATGAAATGGTTGGTTTTAAATTCTTCTTATGCATATTAGCATCAGCATGGAATTTCTGACCATAGCCAACCCTGTTATCATATCTATCATGAGAAATTCGCTTTCCTTTAACATGCCAACAGTTCTTGACTGTATGGCCATTCTTTCCACAATGGAAGCACACAATGTGCTTACCTCCAAATTCTTTTTTATCAAAAACATTTTTCCTAACAGGGAAATTTCCAGATTTAGGATGAGATCCATTTCTAAACAAGTAGTTAGAGGCTCGGTGTCCTAGCTTTCCACATTCAAAACATGCAAGTGATTTGTTGTGTCTCGGCTTGGTTTGACGAAGATATGTTGTTATGTGTTGTTGATTTGCTTGAATACTTTTATGCTGTTGAGAAAGTGAAGCACTTAGGTTTCATTTTGTTTAGTCCATGGTCAAGGGTCGACCCCTGGGTTCTTGATTTTCTCATGAGTTCGGGTTTCCCTCTGGAAGACGCAAGGGTCGACCCCAAGGGTCGACCCCTGGGTGTTCTTTTCCCAAAACCCCACGGGTCCTAGCTCGATCCTCAGATTATTCATGCTTTTAGTTGAGCTTCATTCGACTGAATTTGGTCTAATTATGTGATGGCTGATTTGTGTACAAAGATTGTGTAAGTCTTTATATTGAACTTGATTCTCATGAATCTGAACTTGGAACCCTTGTGGCTTGCTTAAATACTTACTCTGTTGCTAAGTTTTAATGGGTTGAATTGCATAAGACTAAACTTCCTTTACTAGATGGACTTGATAGAAGGTTTGATATGGAATGAAAGCTTGTGTTTCAATGGGTTTCCTTGTGTTGAAAGTGAGATGAGTTAGTATTGTGAGAATTCTACTTTATATATGATTGTAGTTCACACCCTCAATCTGATGGTTCATTTTGAACAAGACTTGTGCAATGTGAAAAGCCTTGAAACTGGTTTCTGAAATTGCATTGAGTCAATGGAGACATATGCCTGAATTTCAATATTATGCAGGTTAAATTCTCTCTCAAACTTTAGACCTTAGGTAAGAATTGAAGCTATGTTCCCAATATGCCTCTCAGATGTTTGTGTTGAAGTTAGATGGAAGGCTCTATCACCACAGGATGTGGATCTAGAGGGGGGGGTGAATAGATCAACTGGCTATTTAAAAATTAGGCCTAGAATCAAATGCGGAATTAGAAGAACACTAAACGAACACAGCCAATGCACCGAATGAAACACACAAGATCTGCTGAACAAGCAATCAAACACACGAGAGGCACAAGGCTTTTAGGTGGTTCGATCAATCCGATCTACGTCCACCCCACATTCAACTCGAATGTGGATTACTGCTGATACACAGCTTCAATCAGCTGGGCTCTACAGCTTGCCAACAACAGCTGGGGCTTACAGCTTATCCCGACCAGAGGAACACCATCTGCAATAGCTGAGCTTCACAGCTTGCTCTGTTGGGCACTACAGCTTAGCCGACCAGAGGAACACCTCTGCAACACCGCTGCCTCACAGCTTGACACCGCTGACTAACAGCTTGATCGAACAAGAGTTTTCAAGGAGAAAATAGCAAGACTGAAAACAAACAAAACACACAATCGAATGGAAGAAAAACCAAAGCGACTGTAGCAATATCAGCTCTGGTAACTGGACCAAGAGGCGTATTCACAAGCTCTCACAATAACTCTCTCAACTCATCTCTCTTTTTCTTCTTCTCTGTTTGTTCTTCCTCTCACAGTGGATCTTGGTGGCTGCTGCTTCAGGTTGGATGTATAGACTTCGCCAACTTTTATCAGCCTTTACAGAAGATGAAGACTGCTATATATAACAGCAGCAGGTGGATAAGGGCGTATGGCTTCCACAGTTCCCGCCCAAGTGAATTCGCCAGATCCGAGACAATTCCATCCACGTGTCAGCATCTGCACACCTCGTCCTCCTGGGATCACGAGCCATGTCAGCAATCTCAGTAGAGAATCCCTGTCAGACAGAGTATTGGATGATCAGATTAAATAACAACTCTGTATAGACTTATCAGAAGAACTGCGTTGTATAGACTTCATATAAGTGAAAGCGATGTACAGACTTGCTGTATGAAGCAACCGCCGTACAGACTTATGTGATATGAAGACTGTCAATGTATTGACTACGTGAAGATCAATGCAATGTACAGACTTCGCAAATGAAGATGCAATGTGTAGACTTCATGAATGAAGATGCAATTTGTAGACTTCAATGAGACTCAATTGAAGACAGACGATGTATAGACTTTAGAACTGATGCACGATGTACATACTTCATGAGACTCGAATGAAGACAAGCGATGTATAGACTTCACGACTGATGAATGCAATGTACAGACTTTGTAAGATGTGAAGGAGTTGAGTGTATAGACTTCACGATGTGAAGACTTGTCAACAAAGGACTGTACAGACTTGAGGTGAAGACCGATGTATAGACTTTCTAAAAGAACGGCTGTATAGACTTTCTAAAAGAACGGCTGTATAGACTTGAAGCAATGGAAAACATCGACTGTATAGACTTTGAACTGCAACGTAGATAAAGGCATCGATGTATAGACTTCGAAGCTGAACGTCGGTAAATAACCCAATGTGCAGACTTTGAATCGCAACGAAGGAACAGATGCCAATGTACAGACTTTGGCAATCAACGATGTACAGACTTGGCCAAACAGTCCAATGTATAGACTTGAGGCATGGAGGCCAATGTACAGACTTTACCTCGTGCAAGCTACAGTGACTGAATGTATAGACTTCGAACTCTTGAGCTCTGCATAGACTTTGCAGTCAACAGGCGATGTGTAGACTTTGGAGTCTGAGACCAATGTACAGACTTTGTAAAACAGAAGCCTGTATAGACTTGGAAGATCAAGACGCTAAGGAAGACTGTCCACTGTACAGACTTCGCCTAACACTGTCCAATGTGCAGAGTTTGCCTTAGACTCTAAATGAGACGGACAGTGTATAGACTTAGCCAATGCAATGAGTTAACGCTACAGTGTATGTTAATGCAATGAGTTGACGCAGTCCTATGTACATACTTTCAAGCCTGAAGGCCAATGTGTGGACTTGCACAGTAGCTTCAAAGTATAGACTTGATATGTGTGCTTCGGCTGTACAGACTTCACTCTAGCAGGTAATGTAGCAATGTATATACATTGATCTTGAACGTGCAGTGTATAGACTGTGCAATGCACTGTGGATGTATGGACTTTGCAACGACGGGCAATGTGTAGACTATGCACAAACAGATGAGTCGACTCATGAGAACAGGGGGTCGACCCATAACAATGTATAAACTTTGCAATCGACAGGCAATGTACACACTTGCTAGGATGTTGCAATAGACACGGACAGTGTACAGACTTACGTTACTGAAGCAATGTATAGACTGTGAGACTTTGAGTGTGTGTTCAGTGTGAAAACAAGATAAAATGCATAGAACACACAGACAATCTGATAAAAGTAATTTCATCAAAACATAAACAGTGTTCCCAATCAATCAAAACAATGTGTTGCCATATGAAGTAAAGTTACATGTCAACACCATCAACACAGAGGAGTCACAACAGTTTGGCATGAATAGATTGTGGTAAAGTGTGCAGGCTTAATTTTCAAATAGAGATTGAATGTAAGAATCCTTGCTTGAATCCATTTCTATATGATTTGACTGGAATTGATGCCTTTTAAAGTGTTTTATTGGGTCTTAGGTTGTTTTCAGACTCAGCTCTGAAAGTGTCAACTCTAAGAGTCGACACTTACAGAAGCTAGAGGTCTTTTGGCGCAGACAAAACTTGTGCCAAAAAGAGTCGACTCACAGAGTCGACTCTTATGGCCAGCTGAGTTGTTTTTCACGAAAACAGAACACTGGGCAAAAAGTGTCGACTCTAAGAGTCGACACTTTCTGCTGAGTGAATGTTTTTTTGTTCTTTGGGCAGAACTCTCGCAAATAAATGTCGACTCTAAGAGTCGACATTTATCCTGTGTGCCCAGAACGTGTTGCCGGATTTTGATTCGAAACCCATGGTTTGTGATCCGATTGCCATGACTTTTTACCATATTATCCCTAGGGTACCATCGAATGGGTGTGTTTTCAAGAGGTTTATGCAGGGATATTCTTGTCTTATTGGCTTGTATCTTCCTCACTATATCTAGCCGCATTTGGTCCGATCGGAACACATCTTTTGAGGGCTATCATCATTCTATTCTTCCAGGAAGAGAAGGAGGATGGCTTGCATCTGCTGGAGAAGGAGAACCCCGTCGCCAGGATTGCGTTCCACGTTCCCGAGCTCAAGGTTGGAGGCGAGCTGCAGTTGCTGCTCTCCACCGTGGTTTGCTTGGAGGGTTTTTCTTCAAGGGGTGGCTTCATCCTCTCATGGTTTTTCATTCCAATGCATCCTTCCATCCATATCCAAGTTGTATTGAAGATTAAAGGGAGAGATCCTTGTTAGACTGCGTTTTTCATTTCCCCTTGAGCATAGTTTATCACTCTTGAACTGGGCATTGTGTTGTTCTATCCTATTTTCTTTATAGACGTTTCGGAGCTTGTCTCAGTGTGTGTGGTTCCTCATCGTCGTACGAGAACTCACGTGTGTTGGGCCGTCTAGCCCGTGTGTGTGGTGGTTTGCTACCGTCGTGCAGCGGTTATAGTGGAATCCTCTCGAGTTGAGAGGGGTGGATGTAGGACGGCACTTGGATGCGTCTGAACCACCTAAAAATTGCTGTTGTGATGACCCGGACTCCAGATACCGGATATACCCGATAGGACTATCGAGTAGACCCGATACCACTTGGAACCCGTGAAGCCTCCCAAGAGCTGTAAAGCTCCGAAGGGATAAACGGAATGTCGTGTAGTACATTGAAGTCGCAAATATAACAGTAAGCAATTAAATTTCATTAATCAGGTTTGCTAAAGTAGCAGAAATAAAATTACTTTTTAATTAACAGTTACAATTAACAATTATACCAGAGTCCAGTCCAAAGGAAAGACAAGTACAGTCGACAGGAAAGCAAGACGTACACCGAGGTCGGGGGAAGCCCGACGCAGGTACTGCTGGCAGCTACGGACACGTCACACTAGGAACCGCAGAAGCAGAACGACCCACCTGAAAAGTAGGGGTGAGCCTCGTGTCACTGGCCCAGTAGGGCTCACGCGGATCCCCACTGAAAAACAACGCAGTAACATGGAACAATAGCTAAAATAACAGTAGTAGCAAAGCAGGAAAACTAAACTACAAAGCTGTAAAGAAGAGGAAGCAGGAGTAGGGAACATGTAAGGGAAGAGGGAAGAAGACGTACCAACAAAACACGGCCACCGAGAGGACCTCTGCCCCTAAGCTAATCCAAGCAATGACAGAAGGGCTAACCATGAACTCAAAAGGTCAGGAGTTACGGATCTGTCGACATGCACGAGGCCCAAGACAAAGGCCTACGAGACCAGAGACACAAGCCTATAAAAATACCTACACTGACGAGACAGACTCTACAGCTCACACGACTGGATTTCCGTGCAAGCTCCCCCTAAACACAACTGCATACACGACTGGAGGGTCGTGCACGCCACAACATGCTAGTCCTGGACACGCCAATCACAGACCAACTCGGTAAGGGAAGCTGATCTTGGACGGAACCAAGAACAGGCTAACTCAGAAGGGGAACACAGACTCCGAGAAACATGAGACTCACGCGTCACGTGACGGTAGCACCTCCTCACTAGAAGAACAGCCAGCTGCATCCACTGACGTCTTATGCTGCGCCTCAAGTGTCTCGCCTACGCTGCCTAGCACACGGCAGAGACTAAGACACTGTAACAAGAATAGGAACCACAGTAACGAGTGACCAGTCAGGGTCATGCCTGTCGGTGTAAGTCCTACGCCCCTAACCACGTGTGCACACACAGACTCTTGCCTAGAGCCAGGCTTCTAGCTAGTTTTCCCCCCCAGTAGGACGCTACCGTTAAGCAGGGGCCCATGGAACTAGCTTAAAAATCGTATCTCGGGAACTGCCACGCCACCACTTCCAGGTGGGTCGACACACCGTAACACGTCGCTAGGCTACGACTAGTGGAGGCTCCCTAGACACAGAACTCTGAAACACAAGCGATGTAGTACTGACAGGCAAGGAAGCACTGTCGTATGTACTAAGAAGCCCCAGGGCAGCACAATGACTGCCAATAGGCTCAGGACAGGGCAACTAGACCTACTCACGTAACGATCCTTGAGTCTCACGACTCGGAGCCAAGATCGTCGTACCAAGCGGAAAAAGCCGCCAATCGATCTAATCCTAAGTCACAGAAACGACACCTCCGTATAAAACGACACACGGAGACCTGAGGGATCACGAAGACCCTCAAAGCACACCTAGACACATAGGCCGAGGTAGGACAGTACCTCAAGGCATCCAGAACCACTGTCTCGAGCTATTCAGAATAGCCTAGACACATATAAGGTTACTTGTCAACCATTGGGTCTCACCAGGTTGACCAGAACCTAAATAATGACTCTGAAATGATAGAACAACATTCCTGGCTACCTGACTATGGTTGTAGCCCTCATAGGATGTCAGAAGACATCCACGGGAAGGCGGGCAAACCACAAAGTCAATACAAGATAATCAGAAGTCAAAACATTGGGAAACGACACTCAGAAATTAAGCGGAGGAACATACAATGGCGGTCATAGAATGGGCCGCTAGGTGACTATAGCGGTCAAGGATTAGGCCGCTAAACACAGTCAACCCTAAACCGACCTATTCAGACAAACCACCAAAGCGGTCTACTATAGATCCGCCACACGGACTAGGCGGTCCAAGAGACAACCGCCACACTAACCGCCTTAAAATATTGACCTAAGACAAACGACATGTAGCGGCCTAAGAAAGGCGCGCTACAGTAAAGAAACGCATGAAGGTTGGGCCGCCAAGGCCAACCGACTTAAACTCTTGACTATGTCTAAAACCACGATAGCACGAACACCGATGCAATTCACGAGTCGTTGTGACCATCCCCTTAAAACGGGAACTCAAGGGAGGCCACTCACATGCGGGGGAACCCCACCGCACTCGTACCGATACACAGTGACTCGATCGAACGTAACATAAAGCTCGAAACACACATGCCTACGGGCATGCTAATCGAGGTAACATGGCACCTCTCGACACCCTAGAAACATGGACACGAAACTCACAAGGGTGTCCAGAACACTTGCGAGCACATAGGTCGGTCATTGGGTCACAACCGGATCGACCAAGACTCAAAATGAGCATAAACATAGAATTTCGGTCGACCAGGCCCCTGGGATCTGTCGACCGGACAGGGTCGATCGACCGGCCCAGGGTGGTCGGTCGACCGGACCGACAGTCAGACCAACACGGTCGTGCGGGCAACCGCCGGTCGACCGGCCCATCTGCTCCAGTAGACCGGCCACGACGGAAAACCGGCCAAACCCTAATCTCCGGGCCCGATTCCACGCCCCGTTCGATTCCGATCGAAGGGGGAAACATCCATAATGAGAATACCGACCTTCCACACTCCGGAAGGGGTCAAACCAACGCATAAATAGCTTGAAATGGGCAATTCCACCGAATTGACCCAAAATGAGTCACCGAGGTTCCCGGGCTCATACCGGCCCCAAATGACAACCAATTGACACGAAATCAGCGCATCTGGAACGCTGACATTTCAAGGGTTCGATTGATACCAACTGATCTAAAAACCATCACCGTTTTTCGGTGAACCCTGCGAACACCACAAAAGCATGGTTTCCCCGAACTTGAAGGAAACCCACTCGTATGCTAACTGAACAACGCAAAACTGCAGGGAAACGTAGAGTAGAAGTAGGTGATCCATCTCCCTACCTCCACCAAAGAAACCGTGCGCCGACGCGACTAAACCGCGCCGAAAATGCCAAATCAACGAACTGCGCCGTCTCGGAATCCACCGAGGGATCGCGCCTCGCCACGCTCAAACCGTCGCCCCATTCCACGTCTCGATCACTCCATCGCGTCCTCACCTTGGCCAGCTCCGCAACGGTGTGCACCCTGCACCGAAGCGCCCAGAGAGGAGAGAGAATGAGAGAGAGAAAGAGATGAGAGAAATGAGGGAGGAGAGAGGGTGAGGAAGGTTAAATAGAAAGAAATTAGGAAATTCTCCTAATTTCTGAAAATCTCGATTTTTGAGTCAAAAATCTACTAATTCAGAAAAATACACAAAAATAGTCAAAACGATCCTCGGGAAGAGTACAACGCAACTGCGGCGTCCACAAGTCGATGAACTGAGAAATAAACTCACCACAGGGTTCCGTAACTAGTACGAGCAAAAAATCCACGTGGATCATAAAACTCGACTCAGGACCCACAAAAGCGATCCGAAACTCTCTGAAGAAGATCCGAAAGACCCAATAAGAATCTAGGGTATTACAGCCACCCCTCCTTCAATAAATTTCATCGTCAAAATTTAAGGAATGAACAAGAAGAAGTAGGGACGAACTAACCCCAAGACACAAACATGGAAACAACATGAATCTCCAAAAATACCATTCAGAGGAACACTTGTCAGACCATCATCACGAGCACACGTTTTGGATCTCAAGGCAGACAGATCCATCGAGTGAGCATGATACACAAGTGAACTCAAGTCTGACACCTCCGAAACAAGGCAACGTCGCTTACGTCTCACAGGAAAGGAGACACGACTCATGCCACAACAACAGCTATCGGGAAAACAAAACGATAGACACGACAAGCATCCGCTTAAACAAGGAAACATAGTCCTCTCAGCTGACAGCTCGACACATCGACTCTAGTGCCAAAGGCAACCACGAAACCTGGCACACAGGACGCCAACGATAGCACCGGACCATAAGCACAATCAAGTCAGTCCTCACTCAGACATTACATCTGATCGAGTCGCAGGCTAACTCTATCAGGGAAGAAGAGTAAAGCACAACCAACCGACAAGACTACGGTCCACACAGTGCCAAGACAGATACACAAAATCATAGAGAAATACCTATAAAATGACAACAACGGCAGCACTTGCAGGATTCCAGCTCCGTACCAGACACAGAACCATGGAACACAACTGCAAGCTGCGTCAGATCAAGGCACAACGACAGCTGAACGCACGACCACAAGGGACAAGTCAAGCATCGAGCAGCTTACCAAGAACAGACCCATGACAACGAGAATAACAATCTCGAGAAAAGCATCTCAAGGATTACGATCACGCCTTGAGAACACGATGCCCAAGAAAAGAATATAGAGGAGCAGAGGGTATTCAACCAGTAGGAATGCCGACAGATTTCCCAATACTGGCAAATGCCGATGCCAACACCAGAATGACTCCAGCAACGACACGGCAAGAGACCACATCAAGGCACAGGAAGCCAAGATGAAGTTACAGCGAGAAAAACACTTCTCTCGACTGGCCAGAATCTTACAACTAACGATCCTCGACCTGTGGGTTATCAACCTACACACTTCCGCTACGCCGCTGCACACACAAACAACGAACACAGGCATCAGAAATACCTCGGTATCAGCATCTCAGCACACACTCGGCGCCATCGTAATTCATAAAAATCACAATGTATTACGCCACAAGTACTGATCTTACTAACAACCAATCACAAGCCGCCTAAGTGCAAATGTAGGATAGTACCAGCTTCAGCACAAAGCACAAAGAAAGGCTAATCTCAGCCTACCATTACATCTTGAAACAATAAATGAGCCTTCATAATACGTCAACCGTCAGACACAGCACGATGAACACGGTGCACAACGGCTCTTAACACAAAGATTAGGTCCAAAGCCAAGCAACCGTCGAACAAAGAGCAGATCAGGCTCAGAATAAATATTTTCCATACTTAAATAGACGCAGGACAAAGGTCTTACCAAGATAGCAATTCCAAGGCTTACCTCGAAAAAGACTCCAGCAACCAGGATGAGAAGCATCAAGCTCAACCATAGAAGCTCACCAGGAAGAGAAAATCCTAGGTCGCCTGAGCATCTTCTCAATCGAGGTAACAAAGCAATCACATCAACAGAAGCGAAACACCGCAGGAGCTGAACAGACTTAAGCTGGGGCGACCAAAATAATGTAAGAACGTGTACGGCCATCACACCAACTCGAAAAGTCACCAGCCACCTGAACAAACCACGGAGAAATCTCGAACAATGTACTGTAGATTCAAGCCTACCGGGGAACTCTGCCAAGTACAGCATGATCAAGACAAACACCATGACGAAAAGGAGCATTCCGTCACATCCTGACAAGAGCAAAACCATCTCGTATAGTGCCAACACAGCACGCACAAGACAGCACACGGAAAACAACGTGACAAGGAATCGTAAAACCTAAGCCAGCGAAAGACTGTACTGGACTTTCAGGACTCTGGAAACTGTATATCCTGGATTCCCATGTACTTCACACAACAACACTCTGATACCACCTGTGATGACCCGGACTCTGGATACCGGATATACCTGATAGAACTACCGAGTATACCCGATACCACTTGGAACCCGTGAAGCCTCCCAAGAGCTGTAAAGCTCCGAAGGGATAAAAGGAATGTCGTGTAGTACATTGAAGTTACAGATGTAATAGTAAACAATTAAATTTCATTAATAGGTTTGCTAAAGTAGCAGAAATAAAATTACTTTTTAATTAACAGTTAAAATTAACAATTATACTAGAGTCCAGTCCAAAGGAAAGACAAGTACAGTCGACAAGAAAGAAAGACGTACACTGAGGTCGGGGGAAGCCCGACGTAGATGCCACTGGCAGCTAGGGACACGCCACACTAGGAACCGCAGAAGCAGAATGACCCACCTAAAAAGCAGGGGTGAGCCTCGTGTCACTGGCCCAGTAGGGGTCACGCGGATCCCCACTAAAAAACAACGCAGTAACACGGAACAGTAGCTAAAACAACAGTAGTAGCAAAGCAGGAAAACTAAACTACAAAGTTGTAAAGAAGAGGAAGCAGGAGTAGGGAACATGTAAGGGAAGAGGGAAGAAGCCGTACCTATAAACATGGCCACCGAGAGTACCTCGGCCCCTAAGCTACTCTAAGCAACGACAGAAGGGCTAACCATGAACTCGAAAGGTCAGGAGTTACCAATCTGTCGATAAGCACGAGGCCCAAGACAAAGGCCTACGAGACCAGACACACAAGCCTAGAAAAAGACCTAGACTGACGAGACAGACTCTACAGCTCACATGACTGGATTGCCGTGCAAGCTCCCCCTAAACACAACTGCATACATGATTGGAGCGTCGTGCACGCCACAACAAGCTAGTCCTGGACACGTCAAACATAGACCAACTCGGCAGGGGAAGCTGATCTTGGATGGAACCAAGAATAGGCTAACTCGGAAGGGGAACACAGACTCTGAGAAACACGAGAGTCACGCGTCACATGACGGAAGCACCTACTCACAAGAAGAATAGCCAGCTGCGTCCACTAACATCTTATGATGCACCTCAAGTGTCTCGCCTACGCTGCCTAGCACACGGCAGAGACTAAGACACTGTAACCAGAATAAGAACCACAGTAACGAGTGACCAGTCAGGGTCGCTCCCGTCGGCACAAGTCCTACGCCCCTGACCACGTGTGCACACACCGACTCTTTCCTAGAGCCAGGCCTCTAGCTAGTTTCCCCCCCCAGCAGGATGCTACCATTAAGCAGGGGCCCACGAAACTAGCTTAAAAACCGTATCTCGGGAACTACCACGCCACCACTTCCAGGTGGGTCGACACGCCGTAACGCGTCGCCAGGCTACGACTAGTGGAGGCTCACTAGACACAGAACTCTGAAATAAAAGCGATGTAGTACTGACAGGCAAGGAAGCACTGTCGTATGTACTACGAAGCACCAGGGCAGCACAACGACTACCAATAGACTCAGGACAGGGCAACTAGACCTACTCAGTTAACGATCCTTGAGTCTCACGACTCGGAGTCAAGATCATCATACCAAGCGGAATAAGCCGCCAATCGGTCTAATCCTAAGTCACAGAAATGACACATCCGTATAAAACGACACACGGAGACCTGAGGGATTACCAAGACCCTCAAAGCACACCTGGACATACAGATCGAGGTAGGACAGTACCTCAAGGCGTCCAGAACCACTGTCTCGAGCTATTCAGAATAGGCGAGACACACACAAGGTTACTTGTCAACCATTGGGTCTCACCGGGTTGACCAGAACCTAAATAATGACTCTGAAATGATAGAACAACATTCCTGGCTACCTAACTATGGTTGTAGCCCTCATAGGATGGCAGAAGACATCCACGGGAAGGCGGGCAAACCACAAAGTCAAGCCAAGATAATCAGAAGTCAAAACATCAGGAAATGGCACTCAGAAATTAAGCGGAGGAACATACGATGGCGGTCATAGAATGGGCCGCTAGGTGACTGTAGCGGTCAAGGATTAGGCCGCTAAACCCTGTCAACCCTGAACCGACCTATTCAGATAAACCACCAAACCGGTCTACTATAGATCCGCCACACGGACTAGGCGGTCCAAGAGACAACCGCCACACTAATCACCCTAAAACATTGACCTAAGACAAACGACATGTAGCGGCCTAAGAAAGGCGCGCTACAGCGAAGAAACGCATGAAGGTTGGGCCGCCAAGGCCAACCGACTTAAACTCTTGACTAGGTCTAAAACCATGGTAGCATGAACATCGATGCAATTCATGAGTCGTCGCGACCATCCCCTTAAAAAGGGAACTCAAGGGAGGCCACTCACATGCTGGGGAACCCCACCACACACGTAGCGATACACGGTGACTCGATCGAACGTCACACAAAGCTCAAAACACACATGCCTATAGGCACGTAAATTGAGGTAACACGGACCCTCCCGACACCCCAGAAACATGGACACGGAACTCACAGGGTGTCCGGAACACTCGCGAGGCCATAGGTCGGTCATTGGGTCTTAACCGGACCGACCAAGACTCAAAACGAGCATAAACACAGAATTTCGGTCGACCAGACCCCTGGGGTCGGTCGACCGGATAGGGTCGGTCGACCAGCCCAGGGTGGTCGGTCGACCGGACCGACACCCAGACCAACACGGTCGTGCGGGTAACCGCCGGTCGACCAGCCCATCCGGTCCGGTCGACCGGTCACGGCGGAAAATCTGCCAAACCCTAATCTCTAGGCCCGATTCCACGCCCCGTTTGATTCCAATCGAAGGGGGGAACATCCATAATGAAAATACCGACCTTCCACACTCTGGAAGGGGTCAAAACAACGCATAAACGGCTTGAAATGGGCAATTCCATTGAATTGACCCTAAATGAGTCAACGGGGTTCCCGGGCTCGTACCGGCCCCAAATGACAACCAATTGACACGAAATCAGTGGATCTTGAACGCTGACATTCCAGGGGTTTGATTGACACCAACTGATCTAAAAACCATCGTCATTTTCTGGCGAACCCTACGAACACCCCAAAAGCATGGTTTTCCCGAACTTGAAGGAAACCCACTTGTATGATCACCGAACAATGCAAAATTGCAGGGAAACGTAGACGAGAAGTAGGTGATCCGTCTCCCTACCTCCACCGAAGAAACCGTGTGCTGAAGCGACTAAACCACGCCAAAAATGCCAAATCAACGAACCGCGCCATCTCAGAATCCACCGAGGGATCGCGTCTCGCCACGCTCAAACCATCGCCCCATTCCACGTCCCGATCACTCCATCGCGTCCTCACCTCTGCCAGCTCCGCAACGGTGTGCACCCCGCACCGAATCGCCCAGAGAGGAGAGAGAATGAGAGAGAGAAAGAGATGAGAGAAATGAGTGAGGAGATAGGGCGAGGAAGGTTAAATAGAAAGAAATTAAGAAAATTTCCTAATTTCTAAAAATTCTGATTTTCGAGCCGAAAATCCACTAATTCAGAAAAATACGCAAAAATAGTCGAAACGATCCTCGGGAACTGCGGCGTCCACAAGTCGATGAACTGAGAAATAAACTCACCACAGGGTTCCATAACTAGTACGAGCGAAAAACTCACGTGGATCGTAAAACTCGACTCACGACCCACAAAAGTGATCCGAAACTCTCCGAAGAAGATCCGAAAGGCCCAATAAGAATCCAGGGTATTACAGCTGTGTTGTGGGTTGCTATATTGTGTGCTTGCTGTACTTCTTTATTTGTTCATCGTCCGAGTGTGAAACGTGAGCTGAGAGTTTAATCTTTTGTCCGCATAGTTATTTTCATTCTAGTGATCATCATTTAGCGCTGGAGATCTGTGAGTGGTTGTTTGACCATCATTTTATCATTACTCATTAATCTGAATTTGGAGAAGCTTTACTTCTTTACATCAGAATCTATGCATTTTATTGAGAATGTGTCTTTATCGCTTTACCATCTTTGTAATTAAGTTTAAGTTTGTGAAAAGAGGACGCAATCAATTCACCCCCCTCTCGATTGCCTACCTAACCGGGCCAACAATTGGTATCAGAGCCTCGACTCTGTTTTATTCTGAAACCTAGCGGTTTAGAGAGATCTATTAGGAATGGCTAACAAAGGGTTAATGCCCGAAGGGCATTCTATTCATAGGCCTCCCTATTTTGATGGTACAAATTATACATATTGGAAGAATAGGATGACTATTTTCCTTCGTGCTTAAAGCCATGAAATATGGACCGTTGTTAACAAAGGGCCACATACTTTGCCGGATGACAAGTCGAAGTGGAATGAAGAACAAATTAAGGAGTCCACTGTGAACTTCAATGCTTTAAATATTATTCAGTGTGTCATTCACCCGACTGAATATGCTCGTGTATCTATGTGCAGGAACGTGAAAGAAATGTGGGACAAGCTCAAGCTAATCTATGAAGGCACTACAGAGGTTAAGGAGACAAAGGCAAACATGCTTATACGGGATTACGAGCTATTCACATGAAAGAGAAGAGACCATCTCGAGATGTTCGCACGTCTCATGGAGATCACCAATGGTTTGAAATCACTCGGAAGGGAATTCAAGGATACTGATTTGGTGAGGAAGGTGCTGAGGTCCTTGTCACCAAGCTGGCACACCAAGGCAACGGTGATAGAGGATTCGAAGGATCTTTCCACCCTCACTGTGGATGCTCTCATAGGGTCTTTAATGGCCTATGAGATAAACATCAAGAGGATGGAAGAGGATACCAAGAAGAAGAAGTCAATTGCATTGAAAGCAAACCCAGAGCCTATCTCTAGTCAAGTGGATTCCATGGGAACTACGGATGATGAGGAAGTTGCCATGCTAACTAGCACAGTTAGACCATTTCTGCACCAAAGGAGAAGATTTGGCGGAAAGTTCAAGAAAGGAAAGAGGCAGCCCAAGCAAAGGAATGAACCATTCAAAGCGACTGAGGTTATGTGTTACGAATGCAAGAAAATGGGACACATGAGGGGTGAGTGCCCCGAGTTGCAGAAGAAGAAGGTCAAGATGATCAAGGGAAAGAAGCCAAACGCGATGAAAGCTACCTGGAGTGATGAGGACGAGGATGAGCCAACGTCCGAGGAAGAAGAAAACATTGAAGAATTGCTCAAGAATCTGTGTCTCATGGCAAATAGTGATCAATAACATGTAATTTTTGATTCAGAATTCATTACAAACGAACAATGGGAATTAGCTTATGAGGAATTAGATGAGAAATACAAAAGGGTCAGAATTGAGAATAAAACATTGAGAAAGAAAATCCATGACATCATTCACTCACCTAATTCCTGTCAAAAATGTAGTCTGCTTGAAATACAGGTTCAAAACTTCAAGAATGCAAATGAAACTCTAGAATGAAAATTGATCATGTTTGAAGATGAAATTGCGTGCTTGGATGTGGAGAAACAAAATGCATGCAAGCTCAAAGAGGAAATCCAAGAAAAGCATAAAAAATTGGAAAATGAATTGGAGAAATTGAATGCTAAAATGAATGAATGTCAGAAAGTAAAGGAAGAACTGAAGAGTAAAAATGAAAGACTTGTCACCGAATTGAATGACATGAAAAATGCTCATGAAAAGACTTTGAAAGGAAAAGAGAAACAAGTAGAGAAAAATTCAAGTTCTATGCATGGCAACAAAAATCATTTTCAATTTAAGGTTAAAAATTCATAAAATCATGGAGAATATTCATACACACACACAAATCCACAAGCTGTTTATTCTCGATTCCCCTATATTTATACACATGTAAATAAAAGGAACAATTTTGGTAGGAAAAGACTCATCTATTTTTACTGTGGGAGAATAGCTCATGACATGTACATATGTCAGTTGATGGAGTATGATGATAACTTGTTTTTGAAAAAGTACAGTCATACTGTGATGAATGCTAACACCAAGGGTCCCAACCTTGCTTGGGTACCTAAATCAAAATGAGATTTGATGTTTGTTCTTGTAGGTATGCATGAAAGCAATGGAAAATAAATGGTACCTAGACAGCGGATGCTCCAGGCACATGACGGGAAATAAATAACTTTTTGCAGACCTAGCAGAGAAAAATGGAGGAATGGTAATTTTTGGCGGACAGGACAGAGGTAAGATAATAGGCATTGGGAGAATTGGTAACGATCTCAACCATTGCATCAAGGATGTCTTACTTGTTAGAGGTCTAAACCATAATTTGTTAAGCATTAGTCAACTTGACAAGGGTCACATGGTTATTTTTGAATCTTCTCACTGTTCTATTGTTGATGCAAAATCTCATGAAGTTAAATTCATAGGAGTGAGAAGTAACGACACTTATCAAGTTGATTTCAATGAAATTGCTTCTAAAAAATTGTGTTTGGTTGCTAACAAAAATGATGATGCTTGGTTGTGGCATCGCCGTCTTGGGCATGCCAGTTTTAATGTCATCAGGAAATTGTCTAGACATAGTTTAGTTAAAGGTCTTCCTTGCATAAATTTTGAATCTTCAAAAATCTGTGAAGCATACAATAAAGGAAAACAAACCACAACCTCATTTAAATGCAAAAACATTATTTCTACTGAAAAACCCCTTCAATTATTGCACTTGGACTTGTTTGGTCCCACCAGGACTCACAGTCTTGGAGGAAAACTTTATAGTTTCGTGATTGTCGATGATTTCTCAAAATATGCATGGGTTTTGTTCTTAGCTAACAAGAGTGATGCATGTAAAGAATTTTTTTATTTTTGTACAAGGCTTCAAAATGAAAAGGGTTTACTATTCAGAAAATCTAAAGTGACCATGGAAGAGAATTTGAAAATCTTGAATTTGATGAATTTTGCAGGAAGCAGGGGTACGAGAATCAATTTTCAGCACCTAGGACCCCGCAACAAAATGGAGTGGTCGAAAGGAAGAATAGAACGCTCATGGAGATGGCACGTACCATGTTAGCATAAAATGATCTTCCACGGTATTTATGGGCAGAGGCAGTGAATACTGCTTGCTACATTACCAATCGGGCAATGGTAAGACTGATCCTTAAGAAAACTCCTTACGAGCTGTATAAAGGTAAAAAACCCAACATATCTCATTTTAAACCATTTGGATCTATTTGTTACATTTTGAACAATGGCAAAGATAACTTGGAGAAATTTGATGCTAAGAGTGATAAAGGGATTTTCCTCGGGTATTCTCTAACATCTAGAGCTTACCGTGTTTATAATTCTAGAACTCTTATTGTCGAGGAGAGTCCACATGTAGTAGTTGATGAATTTACCTTGAGAAAATCAAATGATGATGACCATTTTCTTGTTACAGGTGAGAGTGAAGGTGAGAAAGAGAATCGAGCAAACAAGGTGAGGCAGAGATCAGATCAAGAAAAGAAAAGAGCAAGAGCAACAAGAGGAGCAAGTACATCCGACTCTTCCACCCCAATGGACAACACTCAAGGACCATCCCTTGGAGAATGTGATTGGCGATGTGGATGAAGAGTGCGACACGGGCTTCATGAGGGAAGTTGAAATTCATGATAATTTAGCTTTACTTTCCAGTATTGAGCCTAAATCTTTAGATGATGCACTTAATGACAATTCTTGGGTTCTCGCCATGCAAGAAGAATTACAACAATTCCAAAGGAATCGGGTGTGGTTCCTCGTGCCCCGGCCTGATAATCATCCCATAATCAGAACTAAGTAGGTTTTCTGAAACAAACTTAGTGAAGAGGGCCGGTTGTGAGGAATAAGACAAGGTTGGTAGCCAAGGGCTACTCCCAAGAATTTGGTATAGATTTTGATGAATCTTTCACTCATGTGGCTAGATTAGAAGAAGTAAGAATACTTCTTGCTTATGCTTGTCACAGGAACATCAAGCTTTTCCAAATAGACGTAAAAAGTGCCTTCCTCAATGGAGTTATCAAGGAAGAAGTATACGTGGAGCAACCGTCGGGCTTCGAAGATGAAAATTTTCCAGACCACGTCTACAAATTGGACAAGGCACTGTATGGGTTAAAACAAGCTCCCCGAGCATGGTATGATCGTTTAAGTTCATTTTTGATAGATAATGGCTTCAAATGAGGTAATATAGACCAAACATTGTTTATAAAGACTTGTGATGAGTATGCTTTACTTGTGCAAGTTTATGTAGATGATATAATTTTTGGAGCCACAGATCTTAAAATGAATGATGACTTTGCCCAACTCATGCAGGGAGAGTTCGAGATGAGCTTGATGGGCGAGTTGAACTTCTTCTTGGGACTTCAAATAAAGCAGCTAGACGATGGTATCTTCATCAACCAGAAGAAGTACACACAAGAGATCGTGAAGAAATTTCAATTGGAGACTGCCAAACCGTTGGATACACCAATGTCCACCTCACTGAAATTGGAAGAACAGAAAGGTAACAAGGTCGATCATAAACTTTTTAGGGGTATGATTGGTTCTCTATTGTATCTTACTGCTAGTAGGCCTGACATACATTTCAGTGTGTGTCTCTGTGCAAGATATCAATCTTGTCCCAGGGAATCTCATTTGTCAGCTGTAAAAAGAATTTTCAGGCATTTAAATGGTTCTCTTGATCTTGGTTTGTGGTATCCTAAGAATAATTCTTTTGATTTACATGCTTACACTGATTCTGATTATGCTGTGTGTAAAATGGATCGTAAGATCACAAGCGGCCACTGTCAGTTTCTAGGGGCTGCATAGTTTCATGGGCCTCAAAGAAACAACACTGTGTGGCCTTATCAACTGCTGAAGCCGAATATGTGGCTGTAGGCAGTTGTGCGGCTCAAGTACTCTGAATCCAACATGAATTGTTAGATTTTGTTTTTGTTTGAAAAACACTCCCATCATGTGTGATAACACGTCTGTAATAAATCTGTCCAAAAATCTATCCAACACTCTCGCACTAAACACATTGAGGTTAGACATCACTTCATTAGAGATCATATCAATAAAGGTGATTTTGAGTTAATTTTTGTTGATACAAAACACCAACTTGCAGATATTTTTACAAAACCTTTAAACTCTGATCAATTTTTCTTTCTTAGGAGAGAATTAGGAGTGTGCAGATTAGATAGTTAAATCTTTTTGAATTGCCATGTATATACACTTTCAAAATTTTCATAAAAGAATTGTACATACTGCTTTACTTTTTGCACATAAGGAGATTTTCCATGGCATTTACATTTCACTCTATTCGTTTTGTCCATAACACTTTGAATAACATTGATTTTCACTAATATCTTCATTCAGTTGCATCCGCATGTATATAATTCTATACATCTTATATTTGTGTGTGCATGAATGCCATGATTTTCGGTATATCAAATGCCGATTGCCGAAGGTTAGATTATGTCCAACTGGAAGCTTTCCTCTTACGTGATGGTGGTCTTCGGACCAATGTACTCCACCACGTACCGGTAATCAACCTGCTTGAACATACAATCTCAGTGAATGCTTGAATGTATATACGATAACACCCTCTTTTGATACCTCCTATGACCTTTACCCTTGCTAAATAAAATTGCATTGATATAGACATGTTTGTTACATGGCACACATTAAGGGGGATGTTCTTTTTATAAATGTGCATACACTTAGGGGGAGACATCACAATGAATAGACTAATTCATTTCTTACATTCTATGCAATCTCTCGCACTAATTGCACTTTTGATTTAAATGATTCTATCTAATAAGGATTTCACATATTCCACTCAACACACTTGAGGACTCTTGATTCCCTACATAGAAAATAAGTGTCTTGTGAGGAAAAAGCTGTAAGTCCCGCCAAAAATATGAACAAGTGTGATTTGGCACCGAGTAGTCGGGAATCTCCCCTGAAATAAAGGAGGAAACTCGCATTGAAAAGTGTCTCATCTACATTCTCATAAATGACGATACTGAGTAACCGGGAAATGCCCCTGAAACAAAGGGCATGACTCGTGTCAAAAGGTTAGTCATCTTGTAATTTAAAATAAAAAAAATTAAATTAGGGGTTGTGCGAAGCTACCAAAAGTCGAGCACGGTGTATGGAAGTGTAGGGAAGAAAGGTTCTTACTTGTGTTCCTTAGAAAATCTGGAAATCCATATTGTTTAGATTTCATTGCTCACCCTTCACATATATGACTAGGGAGTGATTGTGTAAATGTACCTTTTGAATTAGTCGTATTTCATGGGTAATGCAGTACCACTCTTTGTAAGTACTACCCTTTTAATATTGCTCATGCAACTCATGTTCTCGATCAATAGCATCATTCTTAACCTGTTCATATAGAACATGCTTGATACTATATGGTATTATCAATGCATATGTGCTTGCATGCTCATTCATTCCTCTTCATGTGCATTTCATTGAGTTAAGTGTACTTATGCGGTTTGCTTCCATGTTTCTCATAATCCCCTATTTGACTCTGACAAAAAGGGGGAGTAATAAAGTTTGCATGATGATGAATGTGTGCATGGTCAGTGAAATCTTGAAAGAAGTGTGAATTTGAAACTCAGTGAATTTGAAACTTAATCTGAACTTATTTTTGGAATTTGAAATCTGAACTTGTTTGAAGAATGAAAAATGACTATCTTGTTTCATTCATGCTTTTCATGCAAATCTTTTGAGGAGTTTTATCTTCGTCAAAAAGGGGGAGATTGTTGTGCCCCAGCTTGTTTTGACAAAGATATGTCGTTATGTGTTGTTGATTTGCTTGAATATTTTTATGCTATTGAGAAAGTGAAGCACTTAGGTTTCATTTTGTTTAGTCCATGGTCAAGGGTCGACCCCAAGGGTCGACCCCTGGGTTCTTGATTTTCTCACGGGTTCAGGTTTCTCTCTAGCAGACGCAAGGGTCGACCCCAAGGGTCGACCCTTGGGCGTTCTTTTCCCAAAACCCCACAGGTCCTGGCTTGACCCTCAGATTATTCATGATTTTAGTTGAGCTTCATTCGACTGAATTTGGTCTAATTATGTGATGGCTGATTTGTGTACAAAGATTGCGTAAGTCTTTATACTGAACTTGATTCTCATGAATCTGAACTTGGAACCCTTGTGGCTTGCTTAAATACTTACTCTGTTGCTAAGTTTTAATGGGTTGAATTGCATAAGACTAAACTTCCTTTACTGGATGGACTTGATAGAAGTTTTGATATGGAATGAAAGCTTGTGTTTCAATGGGTTTCCTTGTGTTGAAAGTGAGATGAGCTAGTATTGTGAGAATTCTACTTTATATATGATTGTAGTTCACACCCTCAATCTAATGGTTCATTTTGAACAAGACTTGTGTAATATGAAAAGCCTTGAAACTTGTTTTTGAAATTGCATTGAGTCAATGGAGACATATGCCTGAATTTCAATATTATGTAGGTTAAATTCACTCTCAAACTGTGGACCTTAGGTACGAATTGAAGCTATGTTCCCAATATGCCTCTCAGATGTTTGGCATGAATAGATTGTGGTAAAGTGTGCATGCTTAATTTTCAAATAGCTCTCAATTCATTAGATTGATTGTAAGAATTCTTGCTTGAATCCATTTCTATATGCTTTGACTGGAATTGATGCCTTTTTCAGTGTTTTATTGGGTCTTAGGGTATTTTCAGACTCAGCTCTGAAAGTGTCGACTCTAACAGTCGACACTTATAGAAGCTAGAGGTCTTTTGGCGCAGACAGAACTTGTGCCAAAAAGAGTCGACTCACAAAGTCGACTCTTATGGCCAGTTGAGCTGTTTTTCATGAAAATAGACCACTGGGTAAAAAGTGTCGACTCTAAGAGTCGACACTTTCTGCTGAGTGAATGTTTTTTTGTTCTTTGGGCAGAACTCTCGCAAATAAATGTCGACTCTAAGAGTTGACATTTATTCTGTGTGCCCAGAACGTGTTGTCGGATTTGGATTTAAAACTCATGGTTTGTGATCCGATTGCCATGACTTTTTACCATATTATCCCTAGGGTTTCTACCATCGAATGGGTGTGCTTTCAAGAGGTTCTTGCAGGGATATTCTTGTCTTATTGGCTTGTATCTTCCTCACTATATCTAGCCACATTTGGTCTGATCGGAACACATCTTTTGAGGGCTAACATCGTTCTATTCTTGCAGGAAGAGAAGGAGGACGGCTTGCATCTGCTGGAGAAGGAGAACCACGTCGCCAAGATTGCGTTCCGCGTTCCCGAGCTCAAGGTTGGAGGTGAGTTGCTGCTGCTACTCTCCACCGTGGTTTGCTTGGATGGTTTTTCTTCAAGGGGCGGCTTCATCCTCTCATGGTTTTTCATTCCAATGCATCCTTCCACCCATCTCCAAGTTGTATTGAAGATTAAAGGGGAAGATCCTTATTAGATTACATTTTTCATTTCCCCTTGAGCATAGTTTATCATTCTTGAACTGGGCATTGTATTTTTCTATCCTATTTTCTTTATAGACGTTTCGGAGCTTGTCTCCGTGTGTGCGGTTCCTCGTCGTCGTACGAGAACCCACGTGTGTTGGGCCATCTAGCTCGTGTGTGTGGTGGTTTGCTGCCGTCATGCAGCGGTTATAGTGGAATCCTCTCGAGTTGAGAGGGGTGGACGTAGGACGGCACTTGGGTCCGTCCGAACCACCTAAAAACTACTGTGTCGTGGGTTGCTATATTGTGTGCTTGCTGTACTTCTTTATTTGTTCATCGTCCAAGTGTGAAACGTGAGCTGAGAGTTTAATCTTTTGTCTGCATAGTTATTTTCATCCAAGTGATCATCATTTAGCACTGGGGAGCTGTGAGTGGTTGTTTGACCATCATTTTATCATTACTCAATAATCTGAATTTGGAGAAGCTTTACTTCTTTACATCAGAATCTCTGCATTTTATTGAGAAGGTGTCTTTGTCGCTTTACCATCTTTGTAATTAAGTTTAAGTTTGTGAAAAGAGGGCGCAATCAATTCACCCCGCTCTCGATTGCCTACCTAACCGGGCCAACATGATTTTTCCTTAAAAACATATTTGTTTCTATCAAAAATATTTTGATTTACAGGGAGATTGATAAGTTTAGAATTGAATCTTCTCCCTTGAGCATGCCAACAGTGAGCAACAAGGTGGCCTAATTTGCCACAACAAAAACAATGAATTCTCTTTCGCTTAAATACATGATTTCTATCTTGAGAATTATTGGCATGCTTTGCACTTGCATTTAGATCATCTTGTTCCATCAATCTGCACTCATGCATCAAATGACCAAATTTATGATAATAATGACATGACATTTTCTTTTTGTGTGCATGTGTATGTGTGTTCAAGTTGTATACAACATGCACAGTTCTAGCATGAGTGTTTCTTGGCTTTTTATGCATATGATCATTCTTTATCACTTTTTCAGTTTGTTTCTGAATTCTCTGAACAGTGGATTGTTTATCCTTTGAGGTGGTGGCTACATTGGATGCTTTGACAAAAGATGTCTTCAGTTTATTTTCAAAAGGCTTTTTATTAACCGGATTATAGCCCAACCCCTCTTTTCTGAAATTAACTTTATTCCTGACAGTTTGTCCAAATTTTCTTGTCCACTCATAAATTTTGAAAATGATTCTCTCAAATCCTCAATTTCATTTTCCATAGAGGTTATTAGCAGTTCCAAATTTAAGGCCTCTTCTTCAAATTCAACAATTTGAACTTTTTGATTTTTATTTACAGACTTGTAATCTTCAAGTTGCTTTTCCAGATTCTGTACTCTTTCAGACTCATTCGTACAGATAGACTTTCCTTTTTCTAAAACAAGAAGCCTCTCAGACATAGCATTGTTTAACAGCTTCAACTTTTCATTTTCCTTTACCATAGCATCATTTTGAATAAATTCATCAAGTAATATCTGGTCATCATGAGATGCTCGTTGATTGTTTATAGTTTCAGATTTTATTTGCAGATTTTCAAGCTTTTTCTGAAGCTCCAAGTTCACAGACTTGATAGCATCAAATTTTTCACCAATCATATTCTTCTCCTCTTCAAGTTTCCTGAATTTTTCTTCACTTTCTTTAATAGATTTTCTGAGAGGTTTATTTTCAGATTTCAGTTTATTTAGTTCTGAGTTAACACATTCAAGATCTTCCAACTGTCTTCATAGACAATCATTTTCAATTTTCAGAAGTTCTAAGTCAATGTTTCCGAAAGCTTCCACTTGTTTTCTCAGTTTTCATTTTCTCTTTTGTAAGTTTCTAAGTCATTGTTCCCTAAACTAGTGTTCATGCTATCATTCAGTTTCTTTTTCAACTTTTTGTATTATTTTCTTAATTTTTCATGTGTTTCTGTCCAATCAACATATGCATCCTGCCAATCATCTAGAGAAAAATTATCAAAAGGATTTACCTGATTATCTGACTCATCTTCACTTTGATCTCTGTTGTGATTATCTTCATCAGCCATCATGCATTTGTTCTCCTCCTTTCCATGAATGGCTATGCATTTATCCCACACTTCCTTAGCAGTGGTGCAACCAGAAAAATATGAAAGTATATCAGCATTAATAGAGGCTTTCATTAGCTGAAAAGCTTTAATGTTATCAGAGTTTTTAGATCTATGATTTTCAGGCCACTTAGATTTATCTTTTGGCAATTTGTGTGGACCATGTGAGATTATCTTGCACAAACCAGGATCAATCGATCTAACAAACCTACGCATGCTGCTAAACCATGAATTAAAATTAGAGCCATTAAATACGGGTGGGAGAGCCATTTAGATAAATCAACGAACAATTCAATGCAATGAACTAGGCATGCTCAGAAATGCACCAAAGAAACTGCAGGATCTATTGCGCATCGTTGGATCCGATGAAATAGCAACCAGCTCTGATACCAATTGATAGTATTCAAGGTCGAGATCTAGAAGGAGGGTTGAATAGATCCCTTTTAAAAGATTGGCCTTAAGTTAAAAATTACACCCACTAAGATTAAACTGAAGGAAATGACGGTTGCAAGAAACTCAATTCAGAATTGCTCTAGAACACTAGGAGTGTTAGAATCCATGCATTGCTGAAAATAGATCACTCATGAAAATGCTCAAGCTCAACCACTTTGCGCTCAAAGAACTCTTTCCATAAGAAACACTTAGAAGCAAATGCTTCTACTAAATGCTTAGTCAAACACTTAACAGCTATAACAATTTCAAACAGAATTCACACAGAAGAACTTCTGATATAGAACGCGCAAGCAACCTGAGAAGGGGGGATAGAAGATATGGAAATGTACGCACATAACAAACCACGATGGACAAGATATTTTAGATGGTTCGGTCTGCTACCCACAGACCTACGTCCATCCCCCACTCAAACCCGAGTGAGGCTTCCCTTGCTAAAGTAAGACGCGGACTTAGTCTACAAACAATGGCTGCCAAACAGCTTCAGACTAAGGGAAACAAATCCCTCGACCGGGTTTTGCTTCCCACAAGACCAGCACCCTAGCTCTGCTACCCACAGAACTAGAACTGGAGGATGACCTCCCTTCCTCTAAATCCTCAGAGGGAACCGGTGAGTGACACATTGTCACTCAGTATCGGAGACACCAATCTTGTGACGACCCAGGGTCCAGATACCGGGTAAACCCAATAACACTTGGATCCTGCGAGGCCTCCCAAGAGCGGAAAAGCTCCAAAGGGATAAAAGGAGTGTGTGTAGTACATTGAAGTCGCAGATAAAGCAGTAAGTAATTAATATTTCATTGATCAGGTTTGCTAAAGTAGTAGAAATAAAATTACTCTTTTAATTAACAATCCAAATTAAAGATAAGTACAGCCCAACAGAAAATAAAATGTACACTGAAGTCAGGGGGAGACCGACGTAGAGAACGCTGGCAACGTTGGCAACCACGAACTGAAGCACTGGGCCACGAACCACGAGGAAAAAGAAGTCCACACCTGAAAAGCAGGGGTGAGCCTCATGTCCATGGCTCAGTAGGGGTCAAGCGGATCCCCACTGGAAACAACGCAGTAACACAAAATAACAGTGCTAAATAGTAAAGCAGGAAAGACAAGAGCAACAGCAGTAACTACAACAGTAAGGCTGTAAAAAGCAGGAGTAAGCAAAAATAAGAACAGCTAAAGAAAGAGTAAAGCCGTACTAACCAGAAACACGGCAGCCGATCAAACCACGGCTCTCTAAGCTACTCCAAACGACAACAGAAAGGTGAACCCTGATCTAACCAAGTCAGGCGTTACCGACCTGTCAACCGAACACAAGATCCAAAGCTAAAGCCTATCAAAATAGGCAAAAGCCCTATAAAGGACCTACACAGTCAAAGGCACGAACATACACAACTAGATCGTCGTGTACGTTACACTAGATCCACTGACGTCTTACATTGTGCCACAAGTATCTCCCACACACCTAGAACGACGGTAACTGAGACACTCACAGAACCGAGTACAAGGAGCAACAGTAACAAGTGACTAGTCAGGGTCACGCCCGTCGGCGCTCGTCCAAACGCCCCTAACCACGTGTGCACACACAAGCTCAATGCCTTGAGCCAGGCCTCTAGCTAGCTTTCTCCCTCAGTAGGACGCTACTATAAGGCAAGGGAGCCCACGGAAACTAGCTTACAAACGGTATATCGGGAACTGTCCAGCCACCACTCCTAGGTGGGCCAACACACTGGAACGCGTACGTCGTAAGGCTATGACTAGTAGAGGCTCACTAGACACAAAGACTCCAAAACACTAGGGTTGAAGTACAGACAAGCTAAGCACGCACTGTCGCACTTACTAAGAAGCACCAAGCACGAGACACAAGGTAGCATACCAGACTGCCATCAGACTCAGAACAGACAACTAGACCTGCTAACACAACTATCCTTGAGTCAGGAGACTCGGGGTCAAGATCATCGTACAAAGCGGTAGCAAGCCGCCAATCAGCCTAATCCTAAGCCAAAATCACGAGAAAACATCGATAAAGGAATGACATCGTATCACCTGATCCATGCCTCCGCACAACACAAACCACGGAGACCCGAGGGATCACCAAGACTCTCAAAGCACGTGGATACACAAACCGAGGTAAGACAGCACCTCAAGGCTTTCAACATCATCTCTTAATCCATACATGACCTTCGAGACAACCACAAAGTCATATGTCAACCACTGGGTCACACCGGGTTGACCAGACACCAATAATGACTCTGAAACAGTACGGAACACTACGGAATACAATGGCACTCCCGGCTACCTCACAACATGGTCATCACCCTCATAGGATATCCAAGATATCCACGGGACTATGGGCAAACCACAAGGTAAGGCCAAGACAAATGGGGGCCAAACATCAGGAAAACAAAGCTCTGGGAAGTAAACGGTCATACGCTAGGCCGCTAGGTAAACCAAGCAGTCAGCTAATGAACCATTACCCTCACATAGAGAACTGAGACACTGGGCGGTCAAGAAAGAGCCGCACCAACATAACTGGCCTATAAACAAGCCGTCTCACTGAGTTAAGCGGTCCAGAACATGGCCGCTTCACTCAGAGACTTAAAGGAATAAGTATCAAATCCAAAAGGGGTAGGCGGTCTATCGCAGGGCCGCCCGAAGACTATAGCGGTCAAGGACCTGACCGCTAGACCCAGTCAAACCTCTTACAGTGAAACCGACTTAACCGGTCAAACATAGCTTACCGGTCTCCCATAGGGCCGCTAAGAACAAATAGCGGTCAAGGCTAGGACCGCTACCCCAACCGACTTAAAACCATCGAACTGACATAAACAACGGTTAGCGATCGTCTCTCAGACCGCCACTACCAGATTAGCGGTCTATCGCACGACCGCGAATCCAAATCGACATACACACAATTCCCAGCGGTCTAACAATGGACCGCTGGAAGGGCTTAGCGGTCCTCCATTGGGCCGCTAGCTAACGCAAACTATCAATCGCATGACCGCTAAGACCCAAACCGACATTGAACCGACTCGATGCCCAACGCAGCCTAGCGGTCTCCAATAGACTGTCAGGCAACTCCTAGCGGTAACTGGAAGGACCGCTAAGGCGTTACGGCGGGTAAAACAGCGGAATGACCGATCCCGGCCGTTCTGCGCCCCGTTCACTCCTAAACAAAGGGGAAACAACCCTAAGGACTATACAATCCTTCCACAGACCGGAAGGAATCTAAACGATGCATAAAACATAAGAAACGGGCAATTCCTCCGAATTGACCCAAATTGAGCCACATGGGTTCCCGGGCTCACACCGGTCCCAAATGACCACCAATCGCCACAAAACCAGCGGAAATGGAATGCTAACATGCTAGGGAATCTAATGAGACCGATTACACTAAAAATCATCACCGGGGAAGTGAACTCGTCTCACACCCCCCAAAGCACGCTCGTTCTCGCACCGGATAGCTCGAAATCACGGGAGAACACAGAAGAAGGGTAGGGCGTCCATCTCCCTACCTCCACCGAAGTTCTAGTGCACCGAAGTGACTAAACCACACCGAAAACCATCTCACGAGCTCGACCGTCGGCTTTGAATCCACCGAACGGGATCGCGCCAACCACGCTCCGATCCTCGCACCAGCACGCTCCAGTCCACCTCCACGGCATCTCCACAGCATTCCTGGACCTTCTGTGTCTGCAGTCGGAGTAGAGTGGGAAGGAGGAGAGAGAATGAGAGGGGAAGAGAGTGACGACGAGAGAGGAGACAGGAAGGAGAGAAAGAAATAAAAAGAAAAGGAAAATAGAATTTTCCTAATTTTCATAAAATCCAATTTTTGGCCCAAAAATGCACTAATTCAAAAAAATATGAAAAAATAGTCTAAACGATCCCCGAAAAGAATGCAACGCAACTGTAGCATCCCCCTGTCGATGAATTGAATAATAAACTCACCACGCAGTTCTGTAACTTGTACGAGAGAAAAACCCACGCGGATTGTAAAACACAACTCAGGACCCACAAAAGCGATCCGAAACTCTCCGATAAAGATCCGAAAGACTCAGGGTCTTACAATCCTCCCCCCTACAAGAATTTCATCCTCGAAATTAAAGGAACTAACAAGGAAGAAGCAGGGAAGAATAAATCCAACATTGGCTGCGCTCATCCAGCATCAGCCAACAACAACACCTAGAACACGGCAACACAAATCTCAAAAAACATAATTTAGAGGGATACTGCCAGACCACAATCACAGGTACACGCTCTGGATCTCAAGACAAATCGATCCACAGAACGAGCACGGCACCCAAGTGAACACAAGTCCGACACCTCTGAAACAAGGCAACGTCGCTTCCGTCTCACAGGGAAAGGATACACGACTCATGCCACGAAAACCGCTAGCAACAACACGCTCAGAAAACATAACAAGCATCAGCTTTCCCAAGGAAACATAGTCCTCAGCTGACAGCTCGACAACATCGGCTTCCGCACCAAGAGCAACAAGACTGGCACGTAGAACGCCAACAACAGCACTGGACCACGAGCACAATCAAGTCAGTCCTCACCCAGACATTACATCTGATTCGAGTCGCACGCTAACTCTACCATGATAGAAGAGTACAGAAAAATTAACTGACAAGACCTCGGTCCACACAATGCCAAATCAGACTCACAGGGAAATCCTCCCAAGCTGAACACAACCACTGACAAACAATAACAATAATAACAAAAACACTCACAGATTCCCGGCTCTGTTCTTGACACGGAACCATGGGAGACAACTATAAACTGGGTCACATCAAGGCACAATTACAGCTGAACACACGGCTAACATATACAAGCCACACTGTGAACAGCTCACCAACAAGGACCTACAACAACAACAACAACAACAACAACAACAACAACAACAACAACAACAACAACAACAACAACAACAACAACAACAACAACAACAACAACAATCTTGGGGAACGCATCTCAAGGACCATAATCACGTCCCAAGAGCACAACGTCCAAGAAAAGGTTACAAAGGAAGGGAAGGGTACTCAACCAACAAACATGCTGACAGATTCCCCTAATCCTCAGAACAAGCCAGTGCCAACAACCATAATGCCTCCAGTAATGGCACGGCAACCAACAACATCAAGGCACACACATAGCAAAGACGACAAACATGCCGAGGAAACAACTTCTCAGCCCGCTAGAATCTGCCAACTTCACAATCCTGAATCGTGGGTTATCAGCCCACACGTGTCCACTGCACACTCAACACACGCACACAAGCATCAAGGACAACTTGGCATCTGCATCTCAGCACACACTCGGTGCCATCGCAATTCACACATTGCAATATACCACACCTCGAGTACTGATCCTGTTAACAACCGATTGCAAGTCACCAAAGTGTAAACCATGAAGAGCACCAGCTTCAGCACAAAGCACAAAGAATGCTAATCTCAGCTTACCCTTACGTCCTGGAACGATTATTGAACCTTCAAAGCATAACAGCCGCCAAACACGGCACATCGAACACGGTTCAGAATCTGGGTCCAAAGCCAAGCACAAAATCTGGGTCCAAAGCCAAGCAACCGTCGAATAAAGGCAAATCAGGTTCAGAATTAACACAATCCACACTTAAACAGACACAGGACAAAGGCTTCACCAAGATAGCACTTCCAACGCTTACCTCGAAAAGACGCCACCAACCAAGAGGAGAAGAATCAAGCTCGACTAATAGTAGCTCACCAGGAAGGAAAATCCTAGGTTCGCTGTCGAATTACTCGGGCATTCTTCCAAACAAGGCATCTAATCGACCACCACGACATAAGCTTAACACCTCAGGGGCTGAACAAATCTCAAACTGGGACGACCAAAGCAACATAAAAATGTGCACGGCCATCACACCAACGAGAAAGCCACCAGCCACCTGAATAAATTATAGAAACATCTCGAACACTGCACCACAGATTAATGCCTGCCGACGAACTCTGCCAAGTACAGCATAACCGAGATAGACACCACGAAAAAAGAAAAGCACTCTGTCACATCCTGACGAGAGCAAAACCATCTCCCACAGTGCCAACACAGCATGCACAAGACCACAAACGGAAACAAAGCGACAAACAATTGCAAAACCGATGCCAACGCTAATGCCGACAGCTAGCTGTACTGGACCTAAAGGACTCTGAATACTACAATATCTCGAATTCCCATGTACCTTACACACAACAGAGCTCTGATACCACCTGTGACGACCCAGGGTCCAGATACCGGGTAAACCTGATAACACTTGGATCCTGCGAGGCCTCCCAAGAGCGGAAAAGCTCCGAAGGGATAAAAGGAGTGTGTGTAGTACATTGAAGTCACGGATAAAATAGTAAGCAATTAATATTTCATTGATCAGGTTTGCTAAAGTAGAAGAAATAAAATTACTTTTTTCAATTAACAATTTAAATTAACAGAGTCCAGTCCAAATTAAAGACAAGTATAGCGCAACAGAAAATAAAACGTACACTAAAGTCAGGGGGAGCCCGACGCAGAGAACGCTGGCAACGCTGGCAACCACGAACTGACGCACCGCGTCACGAACCATGAGAAAGAAGAAGTCCACACGTGAAAAGTAGGCGTGAGCCTCGTGTCACTAGCTCAGTAGGGGTCACGCGGATCCCCACTGGAAACAACGCAATAACACAAAACAGCAGTGCTAAACAGTAAAGCAGGAAAGATAGGAGCAATAGTAGTAACTACAACAGTAATGCTGTAAAAAGCAGGAGTAAGCAAAAATAAGAATAGCTAAAGAAAGAGTAAAGCCATATTAACCAGAAACACGGCATCCGATCAAACCACATCTCTCTAAGCTACTCCAAACGGCAATAGAAAGGCGAACCCCGATCTCACCAAGTCGGGCATTATCGATCCGTCAACCTAACACAAGTTCCAAAGCTAAAGCCTATCAAAATAGGCAAAAGCCCTATAAAAGACCTACACAGTCAAAGGCACGAACATACACAACTAGATCATCATGTACGTTACACTAGACTTGACCGTGAGTAAAGCCATACATAGGCTACTCGGGAACCAATGACAAAAAGACACGTCACGAGACACAAGAATCACTAGAGTCATGTGTCAAGTGATAAGAGCACCTCCTCACTAGAGGAATAGCTAGATGCGTCCACTGACGTCTTACATTGTGCCACAAGTATCTCCCACACTCCTGGAACAACGGTAACTGAGACACTCACAGAACCGAGTACAAGGAACAACAGTAACGAGTGACTAGTCAGGGTCACGCCCGTCGGCGCTCGTCCAAACGCCCCTGACCACGTGTGCACACACAAGCTCAATGCCTTGAGCCAGGCCTCTAACTAGCTTTCTCCCTCAGTAGGACGCTACTATAAGGCAAGGGAGCCCACGAAAACTAGCTTACAAATGGTATATCGGGAACTGTCCTGCCACCACTCCTAGGTGGGCCAACACACTGGAATGTGTGCGTTGTCAGGCTACGACTAGTGGAGGCTCACTGGACACAGAGACTCCAAAACACTAGTGCTGAAGTACAGACAAGCTAAGAACGCACTGTCGCACTTACTATGAAGCACCAAGCACGAGACACAAGGTAGCATACCAGACTGCCATCAGACTCAGGACAGACAACTAGACCTGCTAACACAACTATCCTTGAGTCAGTAGACTCGGGGTCAAGATCATCGTACAAAGCGGTAGCAAGCCACCAATCAGCCTAATCTTAAGCCAAAATCACGAGAAAACATCGATAAAGGAACGACATCGGATCACCTGATCCATGCCTCCGCACAACACAAACCATGGAGACCTGAGAGACCACTAAGACCCTCAAAGCATGTGGATATGCAAACCGAGGTAAGACAGCACCTCAAGGCGTCCAACATCATCTCTCGATCCATATAGGACCATCGAGACAATCACAAAGTCATATGTCAACCACTGGGTCACACCAGGTTGACCAGACACCAATCATGACTCTGAAATAGTACGGAACACTACGGAATACAATGGCATTCCCGGCTACCTCACAACATGGTCATCGCCCTCATAGGATATCCAAGATATCCACGGGACTACGGACAAACCACAAGGTAAGGCCAAGACAAATGGGGGCCAAACATCAGGAAAACAAAGCTCTGAGAAGTAAATGGTCATACGCTAGGCCGCTAGGTAAACCAAGCAGTCAGCTAATGAGCCGCTACCCTCACACAGAGAATTGAGACACTGGGCAGTCAAGAAAGAGCCGCACCAAGATAACCGGCCTATAAACAAGCCGTCTCATTGAGTTAAGCGGTCCAGAACATGGCCGCTTCACTCAGAGACTTAAAGGAATAATTATCAAATCCAAAAGGGGTAGGCGGTCTATCACGGGGCCGCATGAAGACTATAGCGGTCAAGGACCTGACCGCTAGACCCAGTCAAACCCCCTACAGTGAAACCGACTGAATCGGTCAAATAGAGATTAGCGGTCTCCCATAGGGCCGCTAAGAACAAATAGCGGTTAAGGCTAGGACCGCTAGCCCAACCGACATAAAACCATCGAACCGACATAAACAACGGTTAGCGGTAGTCTCTCAGACCGCCACTGCCGAATTAGCGGTCTATCGCACGGCCGTGAATCTGAACCGACATACACACAATTCCTAGCGGTCTAACAATGGACCGCTGGAAGGGCTTAGCGGTCCTCCATTGGGCCGCTAGCCAACGCAAACGGTCAATCGCATGACCGCTAAGACCCAAACCGACATTAAACTGACTCGACGCCCAACGTAGCCTAGCATTCTCCAATAGACCATTCGGCGACTCCTAGCGGTCACTGGAAGGACCGTTAAGGCGTTACGGCGGGTCAAACAGGGGAATGGCCGATCCCGGCCGTTCCACGCCCCGTTCGCTCCTAAACGAAGGGGAAACAACCCTAAGGACCATACAAGCCTTCCATAGATCGGAAGGGATCCAAACGACGCATAAAACATAAGAAACGGGCAATTCCTCTTAATTGACCCAAATTGAGTCACATGGGATCCCGGGCTCACACCGGTCCCAAATGACCACCAATCGCCACAAAACCAGTAGAAATGGAATGCTAACATGCCAGGGAATCTAATGAGACCGATTACACTAAAAATCATCGCCTGGGAAGGCGAACTCATCTGACACCCCCCCAAAGCACGCTTTGCCCAAAACAAGGCTAAACCCGCTCGTTCTCGTACCGGATTGCTCGAAATCATGGGAGAACGCAGAAGAAGGGTAGGGCGTTGTTGACAGCTAAAATATGAACAAAGATAAAGATGAGACCAGACCAGCAACGAAGACTGAAAGATGCTTGCAAAGTCAGGATTGAGGGAGGGCCCTCACTACCGACTACTTGCCCAGCTAGGACACTCTCAGGCTGAGCCGATGTCCAGTATTGTCGTCATCCAAACGGCAATACCGATGAAACTCTGGTCTGTTGGCTGATGAGAAACTTCTGGATTATTCAGATGATGATGCATACACCGTTAAAGAAGGAGCCCTCGTCAGTGCTGATGCAATCAAAGGAATTAACAAGGCCAAAGAAAAGAATGGGCCTGTTAATGTGCTATTAAGGATGGGCTTGATACCCCTCGCGCCGAGAACCTCTCTATGGCAGCAGGCGCGCCGGGAAGCCCCTCGAATGGGCGCGCCGGGAATCGGTGATGCAGGCACGCCGAGTGCCATTGATGTGAACAGGGTCCTATAAAACCCATTACTTTGCCCACAGGAAAAGGGGGACGACTGAGGGCGGCAAGAGAAAAAAAAGGAAGAGGCAGATATTGAGAGGATAGCCAGAAACCAAAAAGAGAAAACGAGAGCTCAAAGAGAAGGAGGAAGAAGAAGCTGCAGGTGGGTTGCTCCGGGGAGGGAGAGGAGTCAATGCTCCGCCCTCCCCCATGCTTTCTTTCCTTTTCTTTGATGTAATCTAGCAAGTTCTTTTTCTCGATTTATCAAATGTAGCCGGACAATCCCGGTTCTGCTTTGTATCTCTGCTTCTTATTTTCCCTTTATGGTTGATGTAAGTATGAGACGATGCAATGAAATGGAATGCTGCAGCTGCAGTGATGAATATTGGGCAATCGAAGCTCTTCCCCTTTGTATCCCGTGGATATGTCTTCTATTCGAAATGTCTAATAGTTTATATAGTATCGGTTTCAAAATCCTCGTTGGTTCTCCGAAGAGGCATGAAGATAGGGCCCCCATCCCTATCTAATGGGTGATTGGGCTCTATTTCCTTCTCCCCTTCTGTCTCAATGGCAGATCCCCCGCGTATAGTCCGAGTTTTCCCTCGAGCCCTTCGTGTTGTTCAGGAACCCGAGACATCAATCTCTTGGTTCCCTGGACTACTGGCTGTACAAAGATGTGTCTGCTCTGCAGGTTGACGCCATCCCGCGAGGTTCTAGCAAAGGGATCTCGATCTCTCGACCCTCCATTCTAACCCTTGAATGATTAGGGTCTGGAGTCTCGATGCTTAGGGTTCCTCCGTCGCCGGTTTTAGATGCCATTAGGACTCGTCCGGGGGATCAGAGACAGTCATCTCTTGATTCCCCCCAGACGGCCTGCATCAAACAGATAAAGCTCTCCACAGGATCTGGACGATGGTCTCAATTCCCCCTGTTGATTCCACCTTCTAATTCCCTTGGCATCCTTCTAACAGAAGCCCCCATGAAATCTCTCGCCTACACTCTAAATCCAGCCTCAATCCGAGCCAGAAATCTCATAAAATCCCCGAACAGAGCATCGTTATCGGGCTCTGAAACCCTGTAGCAATTCCACTTTCTCGGCGTACAAAATTCCCCGCCGAGAACTACGCTGCCGAGAGGCCTCCCTCTTCAGCAAACCGACAAAAAAACCATCTAAACCCCTTTCCATGCAAACCTCCCAGCCCACAGGCTCCCGGCGCCAGGCTCCCGGCGCGGCGAGGAGCGCGCCGGGAAGCTCCACGCCGAGATCCCCCTTTGGCCAAGAAGCCACTTCCACGTGAAACCCCCCAGCCCTTAGCTTCCCGGCGCCACCTTCCCGGCGCGGTAATGGGCGCGCCGGGAAGTCCCACGCCGAGAGCTTCTTCGGGCCAACTAAACCCATGCCGAGAGCCATCTTCTTGCCAATGAAAACCATGCCGAGAGCCACCTTATTGCCAATGAAAACCATGCCGAGAGCCTCTCCTTCATCCACCCCTTTGGCCTCTTCGTCCACTTATCCTGGGGCGTTCTCGAGTCGCCATATGTACCCTAGGAGATAAATTAACTGGGGATTGACCTCCCCTACATTCTGAGGTCCCTAACTGGATTCACATGCAACCCCGTGAGTCTGACGAACCCTGTCTCTACATGAGTTTCGTCAGTCTCCGAGAAGGGGAATAGTGACCGATGTCAGAGACATGGATAGTCTCTTCGAGCCTTAGTGCTCACTCATTTTCTGGCTTTCATCCCGGCACTCCGTGGATGTCAGCCTATGCCACTTTCTGGCAAATGCTCGGTCCAGGGGAGGTGCTGCCAAAATTCTCTCAGGAAGATGAAAGTCGACATCAGGTTGTCCCCCGGGCTCTGCATGATAATGGTGACAGGGTTTCCCTCGACCCTAGTCTTCCTAAATCCCTCTTCTATCCCGATGCTCCTATAAAGCCCAAATCTAATCCAGCTCAGATTTGATGAACTGATCCACTTTGACTTCACAGAACCCATCTGGCTTGTCCTGAATCGCCAAGAAACCCAAAATAGAGCCTCCGGAACCCCTTTCGGGTCCTCACGGTGCCAGAATACCAACATTCTCTCGGCGCCATGGCTCCCGGCGTGGCCCTGAGCACGCCGGGAACCTTCACGCCGAGAACCCCCCCTTGGCCCTCTTGTCAGCGCGCCGAGAGCTCCCCCTCCTCTTCAGCCATGCCGAGAGCCTCTTCCTCCTCCTTTCAACCAGGCCGAGAACACCCCTGGCCATCTCCCCTTCGCGCCGAGAAGCTCTCCAGTTGGCACGTCGGGAACCCCGGCCATTCTGCCTTCGCGCCGGGAACCTATGTACACTTGAACTGCATTGATAGCATACCCCAAATTTTGTTACTGAGTCTTCAATCCAAATTTTGTTCCGGGGGCTCCGCCCCCGGAAACCCCCGCAAGGGGCGCTGCCCCCTTGACCCCCGCGACCTGACCGGGCAGGTCGATCCCCGCGACCTAATCGCGCAGGTCGATCCGCGTGCGAGGGCGCAACATTAAGCGTTCGCTTACATTCCGTCGTCCCGCAGCGGGTTCACGAATAACCCCTTTAGCTCGGGAGGGCTCTGCCATTGCACGAGTGCCGCCGGCTTCTATAGGAAATATCAAGCATTGCCCCATGGCAGATACGCGATTCGGGAAGTTCAACACTTCTCTCTCTCTTGGCTTTCATCCCGGCACTCCGTGGGTGATAGCCTATTTCCCCCTGGGCATAATCCAGATAAAAGGGGAGATGCTGCCGAAACGTCGATCGATGTTTTAAACCCCCATTATGGCCATGGCTCAGCCTGTCTGTGACTGAAATTTCCCCTTCCCCCCTAAGCCCGGTCTCTGAACCGCTGACTTAACGATATCGTCTGTTTCTACAGTTGATGTTATTATCTTGCCAGCCTTCCTGGCTCTGGTATGAAATTCAAACTACGCACATGAATATAATTTTTTTGCCTCTCGAGGCCTCCTATTTTGGCGTTTAATCAAGGGTTGTCCTTCCTTGGAAGGACGTAATTAACGTCATAGCCTTTATGGTATGACGGACTTCTGGTCCCGACTCGGACCTCACAATCGGCTGACCAAGTCAGGTCGAGCGCATGATAAAATCGTCACTCCGGTGACTGGCACGCCAATAAATCAAATAATAAACAAAATAAATAATTAAATAAATAAAATCCGCGTTCCACAGGCGTCCATCTCCCTACCTCCACCGAAGTTCTAGTGCACCGAAGTGACTAAACCACGCCGAAAACCATCTCACGAGCTTGACCTTCGGCTTTGAATCCACTGAACGGGATCGCGCCAACCACGCTCCGATCCTCGCACCAGCACGCTCTGGACCACCTCCACGGCATCTCCACAGCATTGCCAGACCTTCTCAGTCTGCAGCCGGAGTAGAGGGGGAAGGAGGAGAGAGAACAAGAGGGGAAGAGAGTGACGGCGAGAGAGGAGAGAGGAAGGAGAGAGAAATAAAAAGAAAAGGAAAATAGAATTTTCCTAATTTTCATAAAATCTGATTTTTGGCCCGAAAATGCACTAATTCAGAAAAATATGGGAAATAGTCTAAACGATCCTTGGAAAGAATGCAACGCAACTTAGCGTCCTCGAGTCGATGAATTGAATAATAAACTCACCACGGGGTTCTGTAACTTGTACGAGAGAAAAACCCACGCGGATCGTAAAACACAACTCAAGATCCACAAAAGTGATCTGAAACTCTCCGATAAAGATCCGAAAGACTCAGGGTCTTACAAATCTCCCTTCCTTTGACTCCTCATAGGGCAACCGGAGATAAATCTCTCTTCTCCTGAATCCTCAGAAGGAACCCCGATCCCAGAATAGGGAATCCGAAAAACATAAAATGAATGGACAAAATAAACAAACGAAATGGAAAATAACTAGATAAAATAAAGGCAGAAATAAACTGTAGCTCCGAGGAGCAGATAGACTCTGGATCTGATCCATGAGTCGAAACGCTAGCAGATTTGTAATTGATGCTATGGCTGCTCTCTTTCTCTCACCCTCTGGCTACTCCTCTCTTCTTCTTTCTCTCCTCTTCTCTGGATCTGATCTTCTTTGCTCTTCTCTCTTTCTCCCTCTTTTCTTCTATTCTACTCACTCACTAGCTCTCTTCTTCTTCTATGGTGATCTCTCCTTCTTCTTCTAAAGCCTCTCTCTAGTGGCTCCTCTATACCAGCTCCCTTCACTCGCAGCTTGTTCCTCTCTCTTCACTTCTCATCTCTCACTCTCTTTCTTCTATACTTTTAATCTGCTCACACACCGGCTCTCCTTTTTCTTCTCTGATAACTATCTTCTTCTGCTTCGATAGCCATGCTTCTCTTTTTCACCGCTCGCTATAGCTCGGAGAAGCATGCTTCCTATTTATATGGAAAACAGGGCTTCCGGAGATGCTTTTTAGACAAGGTGATTTTATTCCATTTCTTTCTTATTAGACCACGTGGAAGGAGAGGTAAGAATATCTCTGACAATGAATCCCCAGATCACGTGCCCATCACTGCTCACCTGGGTTCACGTGCCACTCGCCTGATGTACCAATGATTGGTCGAACTCACGTGTCTGCCTTGAGTTCGCACGCTGTCACCTAAGTGTCGCTGCTGCCAACCTAGAGTTCACTCAAGCATTTCATCAACCACTTCTCCTTCTTCAATGGATTTGACTCATCTGGCCAAGGGCCACTAAACATAGCTTTTCATATGCCTTCTCATGCTAATCCAGCTTGTAAGATTGTATCTAATTTCATCTAGCTTGATTAGAGTTTGCTGCGTGCAAGTGTAGACTAAAATCTCACTGGAGATCATTTACTGCTTCTGCTGCATCGACCTTATGCATGTGTAGATGCAAGATGCATCAACCTGACCTTGTATGGTTGACTTGTAGCATCGACCTTACTAATAGATTTGAAGTAGCTGCATCGACCTTATATCTGAAATCACTAAGGTGCATCGACCTTACTTCTGTGAAGACTTGAGGTGCATCAACCTTTCTTCTGTGATAATATTGAGGTGCATCGACCTTTCTTCTGAGGTAGCATCGACCTTACTAACAGATAGCTGCATCGACCTTACTTGTGAAATATCTAAGGTGCATCGGCCTTTGACACTACAAGAGTTCATGTGCATCGACCTTGGGAACTTCAAGTGTTCATGTGCGTCGACCTTTGAAACTTGAAGTGTTCATGTGCACGACCTTTGGAACTTGAAGTGTTCATGTCCATCGACCTGTCTCTTCATACTTTGAACAGTAGCGTCGACCTGTTGTCACTTCAGCTTAACAGTAGTGACTGTCTTTTTGAATCATCTTCAGAACCTATACTATATCATCAAGGTTATATAATGAGACATAATAGTTGACATCATCAAAATCACAGGGACACGACAAGAGGGTGGAAGGCGCATGTTTGAGAGAGAGGGGGAGGGGGCGCAGGTATGAGAGAGAGAGAGAGAGGGATAGTAGGAGAGGAGTTTCACACTCCTCCAAGGGCTTCACACCTTATGGTTTCACACCCCAAATTAGCTTCTCACCAAGGACACTCAAGAGAGAATTTTTTTTCCAGAAAATTTCAAACTTTTCATTAGCTTTCTTGAGAGCATTTGGGCCTCTATTTATAGGAGCCTAACTTTTTACAAGACCACTTTACCCTTGACAAATAACTAAATACCCCTTACTGTCTAAGGAGGTAATTCAAGGGTTTAATGACTCAAAACAAAGGGACATGACTCAAATAAAATGAAAAAATACATGGGCATGAACTCAAAAAAATGGTGAATGCCTCCAAGTGAGCAGCTACTTAGTTTCGGAGCGTGTCGGCATTGTGTCGGTCCCATCTGGAGAGATGTGCGAGTGATGTCTCCATCATAGACAAAGACAACGACTAAGTGCATTTGGGGTTTAGTCTTTCCTTCATGATGAAAATAATCTAATTAGATTTTGAGCATAGTAAATAACATTATGCCCCACTAATTTATGAATATAGATGGTTCCGCTAAATGGAGGAGTGCAGTCTTGAATGTATGTGGCGCGGACACCAGAGCGATCGAGAAGCACGAATCGGCGAGTCGTCGGTACCGTACGCGGAGCACCACTTGAGCTACTTCGGCTTCCATCTGTCTCGGAGACAGTCTGGGGACTCCCCCTTGAGTCTTAGTATTTATCATATTTACTGGGATTTTATTTATGTGTAATGTGTGTTTATTTGACTTTATTCAGATTGTAATTCGGATTGCAAAAGGGGTTTATTTGTAATTTGGGACCACCTGGGTCCCGCAGGCCCCCCATCCCTTCTCCCATTGATCCACCTCAGCTCTTGGGCCCATGTGGGGTCAGTCAACCCTCCAAGGTGGGCTTCTAGAAGGGTTGGACCAAGGGGGGACAAAGGGTAACAAAATTCAAAATTTGGAACACATAAGTCAAGGGGGTGCCCCATGTATAATATAGTTTATTAGGATTGAAATCTTATTTTATTTGTTCCAAACCACATGGGTGAAATAAATTGTGGACTCCCTCTTTTACCCCCCACCAATCCTAGATTTAGGGATAGAACTAGTCTTTTTGTATTGTCTATAAGAACCTTGTATTTTCATTTTGAGTAGAATTAATGCAAAGAAAATCTTCAATTTCTCCAAAGGAGCAAGGGCCGCCCCTCTTTCTCTCCTCTCTTCTTCTTGCAGTTGGGAAGGCTGTGTTCTGAGGTGGGAAGCCTCATCTATCTGGTGTGGAGTTCATCGTTGCCGCCGCCACCGCCATCGAGCCGCCGTTGCACCGCCTCCGTCGGTATTCTGCCAATCGGGTGACATCAGGCCATTCCCCGATTTTTAGCTCTCATCCACGAGTTCATCTGAAGCCCAAACTTTCATGGTGAGTTCCAGGGGTCTTCACCACGTCCCAACAAATTTGGTTGGGCTTCTAGCTTCCATTTTGCAATTTTCCATTTTCATTCTTCCTTTTCATCCATATCTGTCATCTTTCAGTCCAGATTCACAGTAGCTCTGAGTTTCCCCTCTTCGGACCTCTTCTTGATTTTTGATTGAGTCCCCAATTTTACTGGAGGTTATTTCCACCACCCCCTACATCCAAGAATTTGCGTGGAATTTCTAAAGGCCTTCACCTATTTTCTAAAAATCACTTTCAGATCTCCACTCAGTTCTGCCTGCCTCTGTCCAGATCCGACCATCCACCAATATAAAATACCTTTCCCCATCCAAACCTCCACCAAATCGGTCATAAGAGTTATTGCTGTTTTCCTCTCTCTCCCCTCTACAACTTTCATGAAGAGCTCGAGGACTGAATCAGAGGTCTATCCTACGGTCAATGACAACTCTCAGGAAACTTTAGTTTTGTCCGGCCAGATCTGAAACTGAGATCAGTCCGGTTCTAAAATCCCCCATCCGAATCACCATCACAAAAAAATTTCTGGAGTCACATAAGGTCAAAGTACTTCGAAAGAGCTTTCCAACGATATCTCTTGCGCATCGATCCGACGTCGGGAGTGATCGCAGCAGCATATCTCGCCGGATCGCGTGCGGTAAAATAGAAGCAACAGATCCGTGGGCAGCAACTCCAAGACTTGGAGATCGGAGCCGATCGGCCTCCGACCGGTGTTCCAGGCCGGCCGCCATCCAGGGAAGCGCGCCACCAGAGGTCACCATCATAGTGGGACCCACTCTGTCAGGTCTAGTGGATGGGGCAGCGCGTGGGCCCCATGAACCCGTAGATCACGCCATCCAGACAGCACTAAAATGCGGGTTTCGGCACCGACATACGACATCAAGATGCTGCCCATCAACCCAATTCCCGCTACTCCCAGGCCCGACATGTGACCTATTACCTCCCTACGTGGAGTGGGTCAAATCTTTGTACCGCAGTGTATTTGTTGAACCGGGAGTACAGGATTGGCCGGGGTTGTCTTCCCCACACCGGGAGCGTGGAGGTAACGATCTTGACTTCTTGGCAATTACTTGCTTAGCTAGTATATGGTCAGTTGCCACTGCTGAGTGCGATAGGAACCTAGCCCGCGAGTCCATGTCATCGCTGTGAGCGAGAGAGTGACCCGTCCCGTGGCTCGATCCGAGCATGGAAGTGAGTCGACCACCCTTGACTCTGTCGGTTTCTCAACCGCACGGATCCGCGTTTCCCCTCGCTTGGGACGACGAGTGAGCTTGCGTTTCTATTAGCGACGTATAGCCCATAGAAACTCTTAGTGTCGGGTCAAAGTGTCTCCATTGTTGTATGTTGCTGGTCGTGTCCGCATTTAGAGTCCGAGGTCCGCATCACTTAGAGTCGGTTCCCGTGTCCATCCCGCATCAGTTTGGTATCAGAGCAAGTTGAGTCTAGGGTAGTCATTGCATAAGTCTTGCACGGTCTAATCCGAGTGTAGGATCATCATTATTTTCAAAAAAAAAGTGTTTTAAAATTGCATTTCATTCCGATAATTCGGTATATTAAAAGGTGTTGTCCGAACGTTAGGCTACGCCTATCGGGAAGGCTGCACACTTGTGAGAGTGATCTTCGGATCGATTAACTCCGCCATGTACCGGATATTGGTTTACGTCTAGGTGCATTAGCCCGTGTTTGCATTAGTCTGTGTCTCCTAGTTCGTGTGTCTTTGCATGCCCACCCGTCGAGGCACCCAATACTCGTCACCACCACCTATGGCGGATTCCCGAGCCCGTAGCTCCGATGAGCCCTCGACGGCCGAGATGTTCCGAGCCCTCATGGATCGTCTCGATACGCGTATGGATGGCTTTAGTACGCATCTAGATGGCGTAGGAACGCGTCTAGAAGGGAGGATGAAAGCTCTCGAGGATCGGGCCGAATCTTCGGACCAGTCCATCCAGGGTCTTGTAAGGAGGATTGCCGTCCTCTAAAGGACCCCAGCGGCGGCGCAACCCGCGCCGACCAATGGTCAACAGGAGCCGGCTCAGCAACCTACTGCGCCAAGAGCTCAGGCGGTTGATGTTGGGAGGCAACAGGTGCATGAGGTGGCTAACTATGCATCCAATAATGAGCAATGGGGATATGGTTGTCGTAACCAACGATGGAATCGTGATGACGATGATGACGACCGTGTTCTTCGGAGCGTGCGTGTGGACCCTCCCCTTTTTAGCGGGTCCTTGGACCCGAAGGTCTATTTAGATTGGGAGGCCGGCATGGACCGGTACTTCGAGTGGTTTGAGATGACGGACCACCAGAGAGTTTGATACGCGAAGATGAAGCTACATGGGCAGGCCCAAATTTATTGGACCAATGTGGAGAGCCTGCTAAATCAGCGACGTCAACCCCCGATCAACACTTGGGATGACATGAAAATAAAATTGAGGGAGAAGTACCTTCCTGCCTCATATCGCCAACGTCTAATAGACAAATGACAAAGTCTCTTCCAAGGGAACCGATCCGTGACCGAGTACACCGTCGAGTTTGATGAGTATTATTTGCGGTGTGGAGTTACGGAAGAGAGCACCATGATCATATCACGCTTTCGGAGAGGTCTGCGACAAACTATCAATATGAACTTTTTCGCCGCAATGTGACCACTTTGGAACAGGCGTATCAGGTTGCTCTCGAATTGGAGCAATTCGAGGCCGAGTTCGAGTCTACCCATCGGTTGGGCTCCTTCCCCCTTCGTAGTGTCGAGCCCCGTGGCTCTTCTGGCACGTACCCGAGGGCCCCCATAGCCCGACCTCAGGAGCCCACTCGCCCGAGCCATTCGCTCCTAGGCCTAGCCCTCCACCTCCGAGGGACCTTCCTCGTCCCCAACAGCTTACGGCACCCATCGCCCATCCACCTGCACCCGCACCTCCTGCTCATCCCTTGTTGCCTTCACCTCCTATCCGTCGGGAGGATAAAGGGAAAGGACCTTTGATTGGGGAGCCTAGTGGATCGCAGTAGCAGTGTTATCACTGCAATGGGTTTGGCCATTTCGCCAACCAGTGTCCCACTCGCCCATCTCTTGTCATTGGGGACACACAGGCCGAGGATGCCACCCCTACGGATCTCATGTTAGTCAGCTATGAAGTAGATCCGGAGCTAGCTGATGAGTATTATGAGGCCGAAGGTGATGGCCAGGATGCCCCGCATCCGGATGATACCCACTTGGGGGTCGTCAGGTGTATTCTTACCCAGCCACAGGCCAATGATGACTGGCATCGGATCACTATCTTTCATACATTCTGTAGGCTGGGCAAGCAAGTTTGTAAGGTGATCATCAATAGTGGAAGTTGCATCAATGCAATCTCCATGGGCACTGTCTCTAGTCTTGGTCTTACACCTGTGGGCCATCCTTCCCCCTATCGAATATCATGGGTGGATTCCACTTCCATTCCGATCAGGCTGCGGTGTCTGGTCCCACTGTAATTCCATGCCTACCGTGACGAGATCTAGTGTGATGTCCTCCCCATGGAGGTGGGCAGCATTATTCTTGGTAGGCCTTGGTTATTTGATCGGGATGCCACACTTCATGGCCGGTCGAACACCTGTACCTTCGACCATGCTGGCCAACGGATTCTCCTCCAACCCTCTCAGCCCAAGAAGCCTTCAGTTAGGGGTCCTACTGGTCCTAGTACTCCGGAGCCTTCCATCCCCGGGCCCAGTACCCCACCCCCAGCTCGGGCTATGACCGTTACATATGGCCCAGGCGAGCCCTCGACTAGGAGATTGATGATGATTAGCTCCCGGGAAATGGAGCAGGAGGCTAGTAGGGGCTACCCTGTGTTTGCTATTACGGTCCGAGAGGTGGAGCCGAAGTCCGAGGGTGAACTCCCACCCGATGTCATTCCTATTCTGCAGAAGTTCGCTAATATTTTTCCTGAGGAGCTTCCCGAGGGACTCCCACCCATGCGGGATATTCAACATGCTATCGACCTGATTCTGGGCTCCTCATTGCCCAATCTTCCTCACTATCGCATGAGTCCCACGGAACATGCCGAGCTAAAACGGAAGGTCGATGAGTTGATGCAGAGAGGGTCTGTTTGGGATAGCATGAGTCCGTGTGCTGTTCCCGCATTACTCGCCCCAAAGAAGGATGGCACGTGGAGAATGTGCATTGATAGTCGTGCCATCAACAAAATCACCGTGAAGTATTGGTTCCCTATTCCTCACCTAGATGATATGCTAGACATGATGGCCGGTGCCACTATCTTCTCGAAGATCAATCTTAAGAGTGGCTACCACCAGGTGAGGATTAGGCTAGGTGATGAGTGGAAGATCGCATTCAAGACCAAGGACGGTCTATATGAGTGGTTGGTTATGCCCTTTGGGTTGACTAATGCCCCTAGCACTTTCATGCGACTAATGACTCAGGTCCTTCGACCTTTCATTGGAGTCTTTGTGGTTGTGTATTTTGATGATATCCTTATATATAGTCACACTAAAGGGGACCACTTGGACCATCTAAAGCAGATCTATCTACTTTTGAGGCGAGAACAGTTGTTTGCGAACCCACAGAAGTGTGCCTTCATGACACCTCAGCTTACCTTCTTGAGTTTTATTGTGTCTAGTACTGGGGTCTCCACCGATCCGGAGAAGGTCTGGGCCATTGTTGATTGGCCGGAACCCCGTACGGTCCATGATGTCGGCAACTTCCATGGCCTTGCGACGTTCTATCATCGTTTCATCCACGGATTTAGCTCCGTCACTGCCCCGATCACGGACTGTATTCAGAAGGGCACATTTGTATGGACGAAGGCCGCAGCTGCTGCCTTCAAGGAGATCAAGGAGCGCATGACCCAGACACCGATCCTTCGATTGCCAGATTTCTCGAAGGTGTTTGAGGTCTCTTGTGATGCGACGGGTGTTGGGATAGGAGGAGTGTTAAGCCAGGAGGCCCACCCGGTCGCATATTTCAGTGAAAAGTTGAATGACGCGAAACTGTGATACTCCACTTATGATAAGGAATTCTACGCAGTTGTTCAGGCTCTTAGGCATTGGAGGCACTATCTATTACATCAGGAGTTTGTCTTATACTCCGATCATGAGGCTTTGAGCTACCTCCATTCCCAAAAGAAGCTTAATGCGCGTCACAGCCGGTGGGTTGAGTATCTCCAGCAGTACACATTTGTGCTTAAACATAAGGCTGGAGTGGAGAACAAGGTGGCTGATGCCTTGATTCGGCGTGCCTGTCTGCTAACCACCATGAGTGTCGAGGTCATATGATGAGGACATCCCTTGCCCCTCCACATTTTCTGAAGCTCGGATTGATCGTCGGTGTACGCCATTATGTTCCTCATGTGTTTGTGAGTCGAGTCATGTAATTTTCTTATTTTTATTTGAGTCTTAAACATGTAATTTTCCCTTTATTGAGTCATGTACCTAGGTTAGAAAGTCATTTTCCAAAGTCTTGAAGTCATTATGTTGGTTTGATAGGTTAATGGGCCCAATTCATTGGGCTAGGCCCAGGGGCGCCCCTCCCTTGGACTGTTTGGTCATTAGTTAGTTTGTCAGGGTCAGTTTGGTCTTAGGAAAAGTGTGGGGTCTATAAATAGCCCCACCCCTCTCTCATTTGTAACAATTATGCTTGAATATTGAATCCAGAAAATTTCCATACCTTCTAGCTCCCTCTCAATATCTCCCTCTCTCTCTCTCTTACTATCACTCTCTCTAAGTGGGTTGTGCCCCCTCTCTCTCTCCTCCCCACCCCAATTTCGAAATTCATTCTCTCTCCTCCCCATTCACCCCTCATTAAGGCCCCTTCCCCTTCCCCATGCACTCATTCAATTCCCCCTCCATCCCCTAGGTGGAAACCCCTTCTCCTAGGCACCTTTCCACTCTCCCAAGCAACCCTCCCTCTCCCCAAGACTGAAAGAGCCCTTCCCTAGGCCAAATTTTGAATTTCCCTCTCCCTTGGGCTGTGCCCTTTTATCTCCCCACCTCCCTAACCACCCAAGGTCACACCCCCCCTTCCCCATCCACCAAATAACCCCTTGTTCATGCCCTTCCCCACACCCTCTCCTCCACCTATTCTGTCCCTGTTGCAGGTTTCAGAAAAGCAGTGACTTGCAATAGCAGCCACGACTTCCCCTGAAGGCTCCCGGTGGCATATCTTATATTGCTGGAATCGTCTCCAAGTCTTCTTTCCAACGGTGGTACTCATGCCTGCATCCGAGTTCGGAGCTGTCCGGAGGAACGTCATCTTCAACGACTGCACAATCTGTCCCAGACTGAAGGCCAGAGCGATCTTGGAAGCCGTTCAGCAGCCAATGGGTTTAGGGATTCATCCCACTTCCCACGTGGCGGATCCGGCACCCTCTAAGGGTACCGCGGTGGATCCTAGTGAGTGTCTTGAGCCTACACCTATCCTTGTGAGAGACACCCTCGGAGTGCCACCACAAACTAGCCCGAGAGCCCGACGTCAGCACATGGCGGCAATACTAAGCAAAGCAAGATCTCTTCGCCAGCCTAAGGGTGTGTCCGAGCCACTTTGTCGAGTGGAAGCACTATTCCTCGGCTATGGACATGGGTCGAGTTTGGAGAACAAGGTTCGCCCGGAACTGTGTTTGGGATGCTACTTCCCCGGTGGACCCATACTCGACAGGGTCGAGTTTTCCCCACCCCGGGGGTATGATGGGGACATCCCTTGCCCCTCCACATTTTCTGAAGCTCGGATTGATCGTCGGTGTACGCCATTATGTTCCTCATGTGTTTGTGAGTCGAGTCATGTAATTTTCTTATTTTTATTTGAGTCTTAAACATGTAATTTTCCCTTTATTGAGTCATGTACCTAGGTTAAAAAGTCATTTTCCTAAGTTTTGAAGTCATTATGTTGGTTTGATAGGTTAATGGGCCCAATTCATTGGACTAGGCCCAGGGGCGCCCCTCCCTTGGACTGTTTGGTCATTAGTTAATTTGTCAGGGTCAGTTTGGTCTTAGGAAAAGTCTGGGGTCTATAAATAGCCCCACCCCTCTCTCATTTGTAACAATTATGCTTGAATATTGAATCCAAAAAATTTCCACACCTTCTAGTTCCCTCTCAATATCTCCCACTCTCTCTCTCTTACTATCACTCTCTCTAAGTGGGTTATGCCCCCTCTCTCTCTCCTCCCCACCCCAATTTCGAAATTCATTCTCTCTCCTCCCCATTCACCCCTCATTAAGGCCCCTTCCCCATGCACTCATTCAATTCCCCCTCCAACCCCTAGGTGGAAACCCCTTCTCCTAGGCACCTTTCCACTCTCCCAAGCAACCCTCCCTCTCCCCAAGACTGAAAGAGCCCTTCCCTAGGCCAAATTTTGAATTTCCCTCTCCCTTGGGCTGTGCGCTTTCATCTCCCCACCTCCCTAACCACCCAAGGTCGCACCCCCCCTTCCCCATCCACCAAATAACCCCTTGTTCATGCCCTTCCCCACACCCTCTCCTCCACCTATTATGTCCCTGTTGCAGGTTTCAGAAAAGCAGTGATTTGCAGTAGCAGCCATGACTTCTCCTGAAGGCTCCTGGTGGCATATCATAAATTGTTGGAATCGTCTCCAAGTCTTCTTTCCAACGGTGGTACTCCTGCCTGCATCCGAGTTTGGAGCTGTCCGGAGGAACGTTATCTTCAACGACTGCGCAATCTGTCTCAGACTGAAGGCCAGAGCGATCTTGGAAGCCGTTCAGCGGCCAACCTTGGAGGAATTCGATCATGCTTCCTTCTACAAAATTCTTCTTCGTCTAGTCCTCCATCAGTAGCAGAAGGAACGACGCCAATCTCCCACCCGAGCTATTTTTTCTGAATTTCTTCGCCGGAGTGTGCAGTCTGCCCCCTGCAGGTCCAGGTTCGACCTCTCTTCACTTCTCCGGCCACCATTCTCCTCTCCGACCTCAGATTGTGGCCCCGTCAATTTCTGCTCGAAGCTACTCCGACCACGATTGCGTCACCACTCGTTTCGTTCGATTTAGAGTTCGGAAGCGACCGCAGTGCCTTCTGCAATCTACTGTATCAGTTCTGCATCAGTAAGAGGTAGAGTGTTGCTGTCCTGCTCCAGTTGCCGGTCCGATCAGCCCCGAGTTCCAGAGCTTCCCAAAAAATTCAAGCATCATACTCGGCCAGCTGGGGAACTTTTGGCACTGGTTTCATCAAAGTTGGAGCTCGGTTGAGTCCGTGGCAGCATCTTCATCGACAACCTGTTCAGCAAAGCTGAAGAGTGGCAGAACCGGCGAAGCTTGGAGAGTCGGCGTTCTCTTCATAATTTCCCCACCCCGCTTGGCCGGCTGAAGGCCCCTCCCTGCGTGGAGGTAATCTTGGTTGTAATAAGTCTAACCCCCACCCCAAGAGCCCCCCTCCTGCAAGAGGTGTAGTTCATGTAATAATATTTTCGCAGATTTGAAGCGACACCGACGCGGCTTGCGGGTGCAAACCCTTGCCTCCCCGCTCGCCCCCGTCTTCGACCGGAGTTGGCATCTTCACGCCGGCTAGGTGAGCCTCGATCCCCCTTTCCTTGCTGGTCAATATCACTTGCTTAGCTTAGTATTCTTGCTTTGCTGCATCTGACGGAGAGCGAGGGCCCGGCCCAAATTGCCGAACACATGAGTGTCCATCGCGGGCGAGTTGTGAGCGAGCCATTTCAACCCACACCCATGGTGTCACGGCCGCCCGTGAGTGGGCATCCCTGGCCCAATTGGGGTTCTCCCCAAGCTTGCCAAGCACCGGAGCATCATTGTCCCACCCCGGACCCTCTCCATTATCGTTTAGTTGCCCACGGGCACAAGTGTGCACCAAGCGAGTGAGCCGCTCGAGTGGTATCATCACCAATTTGCTTGCTTGCAACCTTATGTCCAAGGGTCATATTGTCTTGTGGTCATCACCCCAAGGTGGTGTCACATCATCATAGGGTTAGAGAAGATGAGAGAGGTCTATGTTGACTGTCCTGACTTCGGTCAGATTTATATCACTCTCCAGGCCGGACCCTCTAGAGATCACGATGACTATGTGCTTCAGGAGGGTTACCTCTTTCGAGGAGGCAGGCTTTGTGTTCCCCGAACTTCGGTTCGTTACTTTTTGGTCTGGGAACTTCAAGCGGGAGGTCTAGCCGGCCACTTTGGCCAGAATAAGACTATTGAGGCTGTTGAGCACAGATTTTATTGGCCGAGTTTGAAGAGAGATGTTGCTCATATTGTAGCCCAGTGCCATACATGTGCTACGGCCAAGATGAAGAACCAAAGCTCGGGTCTTTATACGCCTCTCCCCGTGCCTGATGCTCCGTCGCATGATGTTAGCATGGACTTTGTTTTGGGATTGCCACGTACCTCTAGGAAGCATGATTCGGTCTATGTGATGGTTGACCGATTCTCGAAGATGGCCCTTTTCATTCCCTGCTCGAAGACTTCGGATGCTTCGAGGGTAGCCCGCCTATTCCTTACTCATGTGGTGTGCAAGTTCGGGTTGCCTCGTACCATAGTGTCTGATCGCGATGTTAGATTCACCAGTTATTTTTGGAAGACATTGTGGCATATGTTGGGTACTCACCTCAAGTTTTCCACTGCATATCATCCCCAGACAGATAGCTGTAGCCACGCCGTTCTTGACGTTACAGTGAGTAAATCTCATATTACACTATGATACCCCAAGGCGGCCTTCACATTTTTTATTGCTCTGGTGATTTCCTATTTTTTTGATTTTTTTTACATTTTTTTGAATTTTTCCGTGAAAAATCTTGGAGTTGTCCAGGAGACTGGACGCCTCCATAAATTCACATATATATAATAATATTAAAAATAACAAAAAAAATTGAAAAATCATGGAGGCGTCCAGGCGCCTGGATGCCTCCATAAATAAAAATAATTAAAAAATTAAAAAATCAGAAAAATCATGGAGGCGTCCAAGAGGCTGGACACCTCCATAAATGACACAAAAAAATTAAAAAAATAACAAAATAATAAATAAAAATATATATATTCTTGAAGACGTCCAGGAGACTGGACGCCTCCATCATCCGGCTCACGGGCGGCCCCGGCCATCGACTGACCGTTGCTCAGTCTGTCGTTTGAAAAGAATCCAAATCATGGAGGCGTCCAGGCCCCTGGACGCCTCCATCATTCAGCTCACGGGCGTCCCTGGCCACTGCCCGACCGTTGCTCAGCCTATCGTTTAAAAAGAATCCAAATAATGGAGGCGTCCAGGCCCCTGGACGCCTCCATCATTCAGCTCACGGGCACCCCAGACCCCGACTATCAGTTGGTTGGATTGTAGTTCGAAAGGGATCCCTGGACGCCTCCATCACTCAGGTCACGGGTGCCCCTGGCCACTGACCATCCGTCAGCCGGTCAGATTGTCGTTTAAAAAAGAGTCAAATCATGGAGGCGTCCAGGCCCCTGGACGCCTCCATCCTCCAGAGCTCTATAAATAGAGGCCTACCCCCCTCAGTCCAGGGGTCGGAAAAGAGAGTGCAGGGAGGCTGTCGGATTCCATTCCTAACCCGTGGGTGTTTTGTAGGTGAGGTTCTGCCGGATTCCTGGGTGCCCTGTGAGCGACGTCACGCGGTTCGGGGAAGAGCGGAGAGGACGCGGAGCGCGCGCGGGCTCCTCTTTTCTTTCTTTTGGTGTTTGTTTGCTGCAACACAGAAATAAGAGAAGAGAGAGAAGGGGCCACCACGGGAGATTGCTCCGGCGGGGCGAGCGGGACAAGTGTGATATAGCAAAATATGGGGTTTAAACGGCCATAGCGGGAAGTGACTCGCCGCGGCCTCGGGGGGACGGGAATGGTGCAAAAATTAAATAACAAGAATTGAAACGGCCATTGGGGAAGTGACTCGCCGCGGCCTCGAGAATATGAGCAGATAATAAGATGACAAAATATAGAGAGAATACAAAGAGCGGGAATTTAAACGGCCATTGGGGAAGTGACTCGCCGCGGCCTCGAGAACACAAACAGATAAGAATATAACGTATAAGAACGTGAATTTAAACGGCCATTGGGGAAGTGACTCGCCGCGGCCTCGAGAACATGAATAGATAAGAATATAACATATAAAAACGGGAATTTAAACGGCCATTGGGGAAGTGACTCGCCGCGGCCTCGAGAATATGAGCAGAATATAACAGAGTATAAAGAGAATATAAGAACCGAAATTTAAACGGCCATTGGGGAAGTGACTCGCCGCGGCCTCGAAAATAAGATGTGATCGCCAGGGGCCGAAAGACCCCAAAATAAGAAAGTGATCGTGCCTACCTCAAGAGCGGGAGATGGCGGGTTGCTTCTTCCTCTCTTTCCGGCCGGCCGACGGAGAGGGCTTTCCTCGGGTACCCTTGCAAAACAACGACAAACAAGTAACAAGTGAATTAGAAAGATGAAGGTGTAGTATTCAAATCCTTACGGTAAAAATAACAAAATGATGGCAAGACACACACCTGGTTGGTGTTATCTTTTAAACCCCTCTCGGACTCGAGTAGGAGGAAAATGAGATGATGGATGCAAGAAGTATAAGAGAAGAGGCGCCCTTGTGAAGGGGGATAGAGGGTGCAATATGATGAATGTAAAGAACTATGGAGAAAAAGGGGAAGAAAAGGCTTATTGGATGAGCCGAGGGTGAAATCCGGCGGAGCTCCGGCAGCGTGGGGACGACGTGGAAGCGCGGTGGATGAAGACGACCTTCCTCTCACGAGCGTGAGCACCCGAGAAGCCGGCAGAACCTCCACCTACAAAAGAACCCACGGGTTAGAAAATGACTCCGTAGCTTCTGGGCTCCGGTAGCCTATCGGATCACTTCCAAGCTCTTCCAGAACTGAGGGGGTGGGCCTCTATTTATAGGGCTCCGGAGGGTGGAGGCATCCAGGACCATGGACACCTCCATCAGGGCCGAAATAATATTTTATTCTATTTTTATTTATTTTTTTGGAATATTTTTGTGGAGGCGTCTAGGGTCCCGGACGCCTCAAACAGGTCCACCGAAAACCGACGACGGCCGCACGCGGTTTGGCACAACGCGTGGTTTTGTGAGCGGCTCCCCGTGATTCAGAAATGGGCGCATCCAGCTTGCTGGACGTCTCCATATTTTGGATTTTTTCACACACGACAAACCGTCGTTCGGTGGCCGGCGCCCGTGAGGCTATTGATGGAGGCGTCCAGGGGCCTGGACGCCTCCAAAATTATATTATTTTTTTATTTTTCTTTTGTCTTTTATACCAGGGCTGGCATTTTGATTTTTTTATTTGTTTTTATGGAGGCGTCCAGGGGTCTGGACGCCTCCATTAATATATATATATTTTTTATTATTTATTTTTTTATGCCAACTGGCATTTTAAAAATATTTTTTTATTATTGTTTTTATGGAGGCATCCAGGGGCCTGGACGCCTCCATTAATATATATATATATATTTAATTAGTTTTGGGCCCTGAGAAAAGAAATAAAATAAATTAGAAATATGGGGGCGTCCAGAGGCCTGGACGCCCCCATTAAGACCCACCCGGGTCCTCAATCGGCGGCCGCCCGGCAGTCAACATCTTGGTTCCGGAACCTCTTGATACGTCTGACTGGTGTTGATGCCGTCCGAATGCCG